>JAAMXP010000515.1:0-13587 GCA_019693395.1 Ettlia oleoabundans
CATGAGGGCTGAACCAGCGTGACAAAACTCGTGCGTGCGTGCTTGCATGTGTGTGTGTGAGAGAAAACAGTGGGGGGAGATGTACACACCGATGTGCAGTGGACGGGAGGACTAGGTGGTGTGGTGTGGGAGGCAGGCGCATGAGCAGGCAGTTTTGAGCTCTGCAGCAGCGCCTCCAGCGGCCCCCTCACCAGCATGGTCCTGTCTGGCTGTGAGTAGCGCGTGGCCAGCTTGTCTGCGTCCTCCCGCAGGCGCTCAGCCTGTGCCACTGCTGCCATGCTGGCGTCCACGTCACCCTCCTCAGCCAAACGCTCGCTGCGCTCAGTCAGAACTGCAAGAATGCGATAGAGAGAGGGAGGCAGGCAGAAGGGTAGGGAGGTGTGAGGGAGGGCAGTGATGGTGCACAAGAGCAGAGGCATGGGTGCAGTGGCAAGGGAGTACCAGGGACGCGCTTTGCAGGGCAGCGGTGACAGCGGGGATCAAGGGAACCAGAGTCAGCGGTGGATCGAGCACCAAGGAGACACAGATTATTCCAAGCTTTGTTGCACAGCCAGCCTCTCGCCTGCCGCCGCATGCTACCCAACAACATGTACAACGTCTCTCACCCTTAGCCTGCTCCCTCATCCCATCCACCTCCGCCTGCTGCTCAGGTTTGAGCGGCCTGGGCCTACTCTCAAGCTCCGCACGCTCCCTGGCCTTGTCAATCTGCAGCAAAAGCAAGGTGGCGGCAGCGGCGACGAAAGCGATCGTGGCGTCACGGTGACTGTAATGCCACAAAGGTGGTGACTAGGAATAAAGGGTGGGAAACAGCAGCTGACTCTCCCGCTTGGCCAATTTATATATATAGCATATTGGGCGGCAGGCTTGCTTGGGTTGGCCAACTCTGGCTGTGGCACGACCCTTGCTGACTCCCTCGACAGCACCAGCTACAGCCATTGCCAACCCTTGAAACCGGTGCCAGCAGCACCAGCACCGCCGTAACCTGCTGCTGCCCACACCAGCACTTCACCGCCACCACCACCACCACAAATACAACAGCAATGCAGCCAACCACTGCCACCATCAGCAGCCATCACAATCAGCACCCACCTTGCGGTCCAGCTCCGCCACCAGGCGCTGCAGCAGGCGCAGCAGGTGGCGCTCGTAGCCGTACCTGAGGGGAACGACAGGGAGAAGTGCGAGTGGGGGTCATGCCTGATAGCTGAGGGGCAGCAGTCAGAAGAAGTACTGATAACATCGACAGCTTTGGCATGACATGACTGCTAGCTGGCTTTCACGCCGTTGCAAACAACATGAGTTTGGTACCATCCACCACCCTCATTGTCGGTAACGCCTCTGCCACCTCCCACCAGCGCCTCATACAGCCAATGCTCCCAGCACCCACCAATTTACAACACCGTTCCAGTCGCACAGACCAATGGCTTGTTGCTGTTCCTCCCATCCCTCCGTGCAGTTTCCCCCGGATGCCCACCTGTCCTTGTCACGCTCGCTCAATGCGTCATACTCGGACTTAAGCCCCTCCCAGTCCAGGTGATCCTCGTGGATTTCAAACTCACAGGGCCCCAGGTCGCTGCGCGTGTTTTGAAACAGACCTGCGAGTGGGCAGGGGCAGGGGGGGCGCGGGGGAGAATGGGAGAAACGCGGGGGGCAGCAGAGTCAAGGACAGAACAAAAACATGGAGGGGATAAGGCGGGGGAAAGAGGGGGTGAGAGGAATGCAACAAAGATGCTGCCAGCAAGCTGTGGTGGCGTTTACGTGTGGGGGCTGATGGCACCGTGTGGGCTCAGCTCAGCACATGCACACAAGTCTGACCCCAAGACATGCAACCCACTGCTGGGAACGGCTGCTTCGGCTGAACCTGCCACATTAAGCATCTCTGTCCTGCTCTGCATGAGTCTCACCCACTGCCTGCCTGCCTGGCGGCACAAGGGAGAAGGCGGGGCGACGGCATCGCTGGCAGGCGCATACTGCCGTAGCTGCACACAGCCCAACAAGCGGGGTTTCAGCCACGAGCACTCACCAAAGGGGCAGAGGCCAGCCAGCGCATGTTTGCAAACCTCTGGGTCTGAGAATGTGGCTCGCCGAATCACACGCTGGTCAAGCGGCGCATCCCGATCCTGCAGGAAGGCCCAGCGGCGGGGCGGCAACAGCTGGGTGCAGGCGTCCAGCAGCGCGGCGGCCACCATCCAAGGGCTCCCCCGCAATGACCTCGAGTTTGGGCGCATTAGGCAGCAAGATACGAGCCTCAGTTGCCATAATCACCTTGCCCATCAACTGGTCCAGCATAGCTCGCATTTCGTCCGCCATGGTGTGCTAGGCTTTATGACGACAACTGCCAGGAACGATGGGTCTTTTCAGGGGGCAACTGAGGCGCTCAGAAGCAGAGGTGCCGAACGAGTTCTCAGGAGTGGCGCATACGAAGGCACTGCACTGAACAATTCGTTCGACTCACAGGGATTTGCAAGAAGCCAGAGAGGCGCAGTAGTCGTGGGAGCCCTGCGAGCTCGCATCATGCATAGCAGGCGTCTAGAAAATGGCGCGAACAGAAGGCTTACACGGCATTTGGTAACTAATTCAGGTTCACACGCGTGGGGAAGGGATCCAGTGACTGGGGACGTGCCATTCGCCATGAGGGGGGGCTTTCTGCTGCCGCAAGGGGGATCGAAGGCGCCTCCTGCACCCCGAGACTCTGTGATCAATATTACGGATGTAACAGAGCCTTCCGACAAGGCCGGCCCTGCTGGCAAGCTGCCAGTGACCGCTGCCGCCCACACTGCCGCCCCTGCCGCCACGCCGGAGCAAGTTGAGGCCGGGCTGGCAGAGTGCCTGGATCTGTTGCGAGGACCCACTGACGAGCGTAGGTATGTATTGGATGGCTGAGGCGGTGGTGTGCGTGTGCACCAGAGTCTGCAAGCATCGCCGTGGCAACACCAACACCACCCGACCATCCCACCTTGAACTGTGTGCTGGCAGGTTTGTGGGCCTGCTGCTCGTGACCAAGTTGCTGCCCGCGGGCGATGCTGCCACCATCACACGAGTGCACGACACAGTGGGGTCCAACTTTCTTGATCGCCTGCTGCTACCTCTGCGCACCACTAGCCAGGCAGTCGTGCCCGGCCCCATGCCCCCAGAGCAAGCAGCAGCGCAGCAGCAGCAGGAGGCAGCTCAATGCGGCCTGGGCCTGGCTGTGCTCTCCAGCTTTGCTCGGGTGCCCGAGCTGGCAGCCTCGGAGGACATGGTGGGGCGCCTGCCGCTGCTGCTGAATGTGGTGCGAGCTGGCGGCATCTCGCCGCTGGTGGCGGCACGATGGAACGGAGGCGTGCCAAGCGGCAGCGGGGCCACACAGTCACAGGCCCAAACCGCTGCCAATGCTGACCCGCTGGCAGATTCAATTGCACTGCAAGACGCTCTGGAGTGTGCCGTGGCAGTGGCCCGCAGCGGCACTGAGGGCAGGGCGGTGGCTGTTGAAAGCGGCGCCGTGGCGGCGGCTGCAGCCGTCCTGCAGTTATGCCCCCCGGAAGCCAGCCAGCAGCTTTCCCTGGCGCTTCAGTTGCTGGCAGCCTTGGCCGACCACGAGGGCCGGTGGCAGGTCATGGCGGGTGAGTTCAGTGGCAGGCCAGCCCTGATGCCGCCTTTCCCCTGGCACTATCCCCTGTCTTGCTGCCACCCTTCCTTCCTTTCCACGCTGCCTGTCTGCTGCTGAGATTACAAGGTTGCTGGCTTATAAGGCGGCCATGTCCCCTCGTCGTCCCATGCCTTATTTTTGTCACCTCACCGACGCTCCACTTTGCACCCCTCTCACCACCCACGCAGGCGGCCGCGGGGCAGCGCTCGAGCAGCTGCTGCCCGCCCTCGCCTGCGCCTTTGCTCTGCCGGCCGAGCATGCAGCAGCTAGCAGCAGCAAGGGCAGTCAGGATGAGCGGCTGCAGCGTCAGCGGCAGCTGTTGGCGGTGCAGCTGGAGGCCCTGCATGTGCTCCTGCTGCTCCTACCGCTGCCGCACGCAGCCCACCCGCCCATGCAACTGCTCTTGCCTGGTGCCCGCTGGCCCCAACAGCTGCGGCGGGGGCTGGCACTGCTGCTACGCGGCCGTGTTAGCGCGGTGCAGCGGCATTCTGCACTGCAGCTGGCGGCGGCAGTGGCAGACCTGTTGGGCTTAGAGTGGCTGCTTGGAGGCCCCGGGCCGCTGCCACGTGCCGGCAAAAGCGGTAGAAAGGACGGTGATCGGGCAGGTGGTGGCGGCGGCGGCAGCCAGGCTGGCGATAGAGCGGAGGAGGTCCAAGGTTTTTTCCAGCTGTTGGTGGAGGTGGTAAAGGTTGAGACAAGCGTACTGTTGCATGATGCGCTGGCGCCAGGCATACCCGTGCCGTTGGCCTCTGCTGCCAGTACCGCTGCCGCCGACTGGCGTCCCCCGCCGCCTAAGGCGCATCAACTTGCAGCCGAATATGGCGGCAGCGCGGCAGGCTCAGATGCCGGGGACAGCCTCCCGGATGCAGCTGGAGCTGAGCTGGCTGCTGACCTGGCGGGCGGGCAGCAAGCAGGGGAAGATGTTTCTGCCGATGTAGAGCCGCTTGTCAGGGTGCTGCATAGTGAGGCTGACAGGCGGCAGATGGAACAGGAACTACAGAGGGAGCAGGAGGCGGCGGCGGCAGCAGGGGCGGGGCCAGCGCCGCACCCACGGCAGCAGCAGCAGGGGGACCACATGCGGCGGGTGGATGAGACAGCCATCCCCACAGGTGGGGTTTTAGTTGATGCCGGGAGATGCACTGGGGACTACAGGGGCTTTGGCAGGGTGCCGGCTGCATTGTGGGCTGGGCACACAGCTTGCCATACTGAGTGGCAACAGTGCGCCAGGGAAAGACATGGGAGTGGCTTTGTATAAGCAGTTGACTAGCCCTGGTCAAGCCTTTGTCCCCAATCCAGCTGCACAGTTCTGACCCCCCCGACTCCCTCTCCTGCCACGGTTCTGCAGAGATGCGGTGGGAGGGTCCCAGTGAGGCCTCAGGGGCTCGTGCAGCACGCGTCCTGCCCTGCTGTTTTGCTCTACTTGAGGCTGGGGTGGAGGCGCTCGCAATCGACACGCAGGCAAGCAAAGTGTCTGCCGCCCACCAATATTGTTGGTGCTAGTGCTGCTGTGTTGCATGCATGCTGCAGGGCAGCGGCCTGCAGGGCGCTGCAACGCGTGGCACTTCAGCACGCATTTGCTGCCAGGGCCGCTTGTGTTGCAAGGGGTCCTGCTAGGCTGGTTGGCGTGAGATTTGCCGCTCATCAGGCATGAGCACCACGCACAGCACGCCATTACCGTGATGAAATACAGAGTGCGTTTGTAGCTGACCCAGCACAGCACATGCTCTTTGCCCCCCCCGTTCCTGCCCATGATGCTCTGCAGCGCTGCGAGGCAATGGAGGTGGAGGGCAGCAGCAGCACCTCCCAGCCGCCAGCCGTGCTGTCTGCCGCCGTCGCGCACCGTGCGCTCTTCTCCCTGCAGGCAAGCTGGGCGACTGTGGTGCAAAGCAAGGGGTGCATGAGGGTGGGGCATATTTAGTGTGTTGCCACCAGCTGTAGCGGGCTGTTGCTGGCAGAATCTCAACTCCTGGCAGTCATTGGTTTGCCTGCATGCTCTGCTGCCACACATCTGTCTGCCTGCATGCCCTCGTGGCCTTTTTTACCTCTGCCTGCCTGCTCTCTCATGTAATTGACTGCAGGAGGCTGTTGAGGTGGTGCTGCAGTACATTGAGCAGATGAGCTGCGAGGTGGCGGGCAAAAGTGGCGGCGATGGCGCTGCAGCTCGCCAGCCGCTGCTGCTGGCGGCGCTCCGCGTGCTGGCCAGGTACAGCCTGCCGGACCTGGTGTGGACGTGGCAACAAATGCTGCCGGCGTTCTGAACTCACATCTGGCATGTTATTTTTGCGCAGTTGCAGTAAGCTGCCGCCTGTAGCTGCATCTGCACGGTTCACACATGTTGTTGCTGGCACCCCGGCTGCCGCAGATTTTGCGCCGAGGTTCCCGATGCATTTGCTGCCCGCGTGCGCCCGCTGCTGCCCTTCCTGCTGTCACTGCGGGCGGGAGAGGAGCAACCAGCCGGGCAGGCGGAGGGGGGCCAGGACCGGCATCTGCCTGTGCCAGCGGGTAAGGGGAAGAGGCTGCGGGGTCGCTTCAGTACCCGCATTAGGGCTATGCCCTGCTTGTCCGCAATGTCACTTGCAAGCTGAATTCCCAGGGACACGGGAGATCCATTCAGCTTGAGACAGTGCCTGATCCTCTACGCTGTCCCGGCACGCTGTACCAGTGTTAGTAGTATCAAGGGGTAAATGCCTGAACTGCCTGTTTGCTGATGACCTGGCTTCTGGCCTGCCATGCCGCTGTGTTGTGACCTGTCCTGCTGCAGAGGGAGCCACCTTCCTGCTGCCGCTGCTGCTGCAAGTCACCGACCCTCACTACGGCGCCAGCAGCGGGGAGCGGCAGCCTGGGGAGGAGCGGCAGCTGTGGCTGGACGCCCTCTGCCAGCCGACTGCGGTACAACAGCTGGTGCAGTACACCCGCGAATGCGCCGCCAGCTGCGTTCCGGCTGTCACAGCGGCGGCTGCTGCCGCTGCCGATGACGCCCTCATCTATGCCTGCCAGCTTATGTTGAACCTGGTGGCCAATGACGCAGGCCCACAGCACCAAAAGGCAGCCACAGCCGCGGGCAGGCAGCGGCAGCGGCGGCGCCGGCGGCAGCTGTTGGCGGCTGACGGCACGCTGAGCCTGCTGCGGGTGCTGCTGCAGCTGGCAGGACTGCGCCCAGTCGCGTCGCCGGCAGACTGCACGCCCGATGAACTGGTGCATGCTGCCAGGTGGGTAAAAAATGGCATTGTCACCATCTCCCGGGCCTGGGTCTTGCCGCCCTGTCTGCCTGCCAGCTTTATGGCCGGTTGCCACGCTCAATGGATGGCGGCTGCAGAAACGCTTGCCTGCAACACCCGCCAGCAGCCGTAGCCCCGACAGGCTCAGCTGCTCCAGATAAATTCAAGCTCAGGCCTGTCGCCGGCACCCTCTACCGCAGGTTGTTCACTACGGTTGCGACACTGTCTGCCGCGCTGGCAGGCAGCATTGCCGCTGAGATGAACAACAATGAGGTGGAGGGCGGCCACAGTGGCGACACCATAAGCGTCAGCGACAGCAGAATCGGAACTGCCGAAGCCGACATGAAGCAACTGCAACTGGGGTTGAGCATGGAGGAGAATTCTAAGCAGGTCGAGGAAGATCAGTGGGAGGAGGGGCTCAGTGGGCGGGGGAAGGAGTCACTTGGTGCGCCCGGAGAGCAGCCGGCACCGCAGCATCTGCCCTGCCTGGGCCCCCTCAGCGGTCGCCTCATGTCAGCCCTTTGCTCCCAGCTGCTGGCGGCCATCCAGGCAGCGGTGCAGCTCACCTGCTCACAGGCCCACCTGGCCCAGCTGATGCCTGTGGAAGCTGGGGCAGGCAGTAGTGCAGGTTGCAGCGCAGCAGGCACCACAGCAGGAAGCGGTGCCAGCTCAGCGACTGCCCGCCTGGCGGCTGCCAGGTCAGCTGTGGCGGCGGATGAGGCGCTACACCTGGAGCTCCTGCGGATCCTGGGTGCAGCGGCAAGCGCAGCAGCTGTGCTGGTGGGGGGCTACAAGCCATTTGCAGCTATGTGCAATCAACACTCGCTGGTGGTGGCAGAGCTGGCCTTGAGTCGGCGGCAAGAGCCTAGGGCGGCAGTGACGGGTGCACCGAGCGGGCCAGCGACTGGCAGTGCCGAGGAGTTGGCGGCATTCAAGGTGTTCCTTCGCAGCGTGACGGAGGCCAGGCTGTAGCAGTTGACCCTCTCGTGGTGTCTGCATGTTTGGTGGCACCTGCACTCGCCTGAACAGTGTGGTGTCCATGCATCATTGCCCCACAAATGAACTAGTGTATGCCCCATCAGCAATGTCGATCATTCACCTGCAGCGGCATAGGCATATTCACGGCAGCCTGCTACATGCCGGACTGCCTTCATCGCACTTGGTGGCAGGAGTGCAGGGTCAATTGAAGAGGAATGGCCCGGCAGGCGCAACTGGCGCCTGCGCTGCCTGTTGATATGCTTTGCTGCTCCGGCCCCCAACCCCAAGCCAACATGAGCACCCACCACCACCTCTTAGCTCTCCTGCATGCCGTAACACCTCAAGGCGGTAACGCGTGATGTTTTTACAAGGTGCTGTATTAAAAGATTCAAGTGGGTTGTGTTGCCGTTCCGGCATGGGATATCCGTCCCCATTTCTGGCCAACAGGAACCAGGGATGGGCAAAAAAGATTTCGAAGGCAGTCCAGGATAGAAGGCAGCCACAGTGTTATCAACATTAGGCAGTATCGGCGGTACAAGGGTATTTCTGGTTTGGTGGGTAACTTAGGAGTGTGCCAGGAGAAATGTGCAAAATACAGGGTCTGGGAGTGAGCTACATTAGCGCTGGACGACGTGATGGTGTGTTGGGGGCAGGGTAAGGGTGGGAGTGGCGGGCAGTTCTTGGGGACCTTCACCTCACGCTTTTGGTGGATGGACTATGAGTGGAAAGGATTGAATCGCAGTACACCTATGGCGGATTCATGCAAGCGGCAACCGCTGAAGTGGATGCCATGAAAGCAGTCGCCAACACCCCCCATAGATTGCTGCATGTTGGCACGCTGCTCAGCCAGTCAATGCGGCGTGGCAGCAGTACCAGGCATGCTGTGGTGTGGCAGCAGTACCAGGCATGCTGTGTTGTCGCTGCCAATCAACACTTCTTGCCCCTGCAAGCCTTGGGAGGGCTGGGCGGTGGCATCGGGGATGGGGGCGGCCGGGGAGGAGGGCTGGGTGGGGGGGGTGGGCTGGGTGAGGGAGAAGGGACGGAGCCCAGGTCCATGGTGGTCAGTGGCAGCATCATGGCGGCCATGTCATACATACGGCACGCTCCTACGTTGTCAGCTGTCATCTGAACCTTGACGTAGCCTTGGTCTCCCCACAGACCCCTGCGAGTAGGGTAGGGTGGGAAAGGGGAAGGTGCTGCGGTGGGCGGGAAGCATTGGCAGCCAGAAAACGCCGTGGCCATCTAGCAGCCGGTGTATCCCAAGAACAACATAACACCTGCTGCTTGCTGCCCTGACAGCCCCTCACCAGCTGTTGCGGATGATCCAGTAGCTCTCGGGGGAGCCCACACCCGCGGTGGCATTGTAGCCCACCACAACCTGCAGACAAGGCATTGTGTATTGACAGGTAGGCGAGAGGGAGCAGTCAATGCCATCCATTGGGCTTCTACTCAAACCGAAACATAACAGGGCACTTTGACAACAGTTGTGACCCACTACACACCAGCGGAAGGGGCAGTGAGGGCAGCAGTGAGGGTCGGGCAGCCGGCCCTGAGGTTGGTGAGAATGCCTGGCTGTGCTGCGCCTCAGAGGCCAACTGTGCTCACCATGGCATGATTGTACGTGTTGGTGTTGCACTGGGAGGCCAGGTAAACGCCTCCAGAGTAGCCCCAGAAGCTGCAACAGCAGAGGAGGGAGAAGAAAGGGGAAAGGGAGGTTAAGGGTGCCGCAGGTCGAACTAAAGATGCAGCGACACAATCTTTGACGCCAAATGAGGAGCTCTAGCTTGATTTGTCCATCATGAAGCACATAGCAGGCAAAGCAGAGTTGGACTGATGCAGATCGCAGCACAGCACAGCATGACACAGCACAACCTTGTCACTCACGTGTCCACAACGTTGAAGTAGATGACAACAGGGCCGGTGCTGGACACGGCCTGCATCAAAGCCTGCGCGTTGTTCATCACCACCTTGTAGCCGGGGCTGGGTTTGACGGTGACGGCGCCAGCCAGAGACACGGAATTCTGCCTGCAAGTGCCCTGGGTGCCGGTGTAGGGGTACACGCTCTCTGTAGCGGCATGCTTCAAGTTGACGTAGCTGAAGACCTCGTCTGCAGGCAGCCAGATGGGCAGGAATGAGGTGACGGAGGAATGGGGGCCTGGGGGGCATGCTGGATCTGCCTGTCGGATGGCTGGCCTTTCTTTCAACAGATTTGTTGCCTGGCTGGCACCACCAGTGCTCTGCAATGCTGTACAGGGCAAACGAGTGAGGGTCACCACCTAGGCTGCCACCCAGCACCCACCTGACCAGCCGCCACTGCAGCCGCCGCTCCAGAAGCCATTCTGTGAGTTGACGCAGTCCACCATCTGCTGCTCGCTGTAGTCTGTTGTGGTGGTGTTGACGCCATCAATGGCGGCTTTGATCTCAAGGGCACTGATCCCGGCAAAGGCCCTGTGATTGAAGCAGACAAGACAGGAGTTTAAAGAGCCGGAGTAAAAAGCGCATGTGATGTTGCCACGACATGCAGGCAGGGTGCCGCTGCGCCTGACTGCTATCCACAGGTGGTGTGCATTCAGATGAGCCACGCAGGCTGTGCAGTTGTCAAACACAATGCAGGCCTGAGCTCAGCACACACCGGGCCCGCTCACCAGCAGGATCCGCAGCCTCCCTGGTTGCGGGGGGGAGGCACCTGCACAAACAGAGCATTAGCCATTGGTCAGGCATTGCGCACACTTCTGCGCCGTCAGAGGCAGTATGGTGCGAGGATGAGTGTTCGGCAGCAATCCCGCCACAAGCAAAGCAGCAAAGCAGGGGCTCGTTACGCTGGGGCACTAACAAGCCACTGCTAGGAGCGCGGCGGAAGCTAATACAGCTGCGGCCCCTGGTAGCATGACCAACACCTCAACCAAGCCTCACCTTCCCCAGAGAGCGCCAGTCAAACGTCAGGGGAGCAGTCTGCAGCATCTGCCTGCTCCTGCGTGGCATGTACTTGGGTGCGTTGAGGACACGGGCGGGCACATCCGTGGGGTCGCGATCGGGCATCAAAATCGAGGCCTTCAACTCCTCCACAGTCTGGTCGGCGAAGGCGTTCAAGCCCCGGAAGTAGCTGATGTGCTCCCCCTGGTTGTGCTGGATCAGCGCATCAAGGTTGGCGGACCAGGTAGCAAAACGTTCCTTGTCCTGGGTGCTGCCATCAGCGTACTCCCTGCCGTTCTCCTGCTTCCAGGACCGCCATAGAGACTTGCGCTGCTGCGTGTTCTGCACAACAACGAGACAGCGGCGGAGGGAGGGAACCTGACAAATTGGATATGAAGTAGGAGACTGCGCTGCTGGCGGCAGGCAGCGGCGGACAGTGGGGGGCTTTTTTGAGTCCACGGGTTACGGCGCCACACACTGCGCCGCTCTTCCCGGCCGTGCCAGACTGACGTTTGTATGGCATGCCCAGTGCTGGCGGCGGGCCCCTCGGGCGCATCATTGGCCACATGCATGTGTCGGTCCAACCTGCGCCACCTGGAGGATCTGCAGCTCCAGCTCGTCAATCATTTCCGCCGCTCACCAGGTCTTTCAATTCCTTGGCAGCTTTGTTGGCTTCCGCGCGAGTATTGTAGTTTCGTGTCTTGGGCTGGCACAGCGCGCCACCGACGAACAGCAGCAGTGTTGCTGCCGCGAAGAGGAACAGGCGTGCCATTTACTCTTTTAAGATCCACACAGAAGGGGTGCCGTCAAGGGTTGGGGGCTCCCAGGAGGGGAAACAGAGATACTGTAGGGGGTTGACTGCCTCGATCTGGTCGCGGGAATGATGAGCAAGTTGGAAATGCGAGAAGCGGCTACAACGGAGCTATTTGTGGCGGTCAGCAGGGGACACTTCCCCGTGACTCCGGGCTGCCGGACATCCTGCCGGAACCGATCAAGGTAGCTGATGATCCACAGGCTCGTTGCTTGACTTCGAGCTCCGAGCAATGGCATGCTCTCGTCACGGCCATTCTATTGTCGTGCAGCCCCGCAGAGGTAGCTGCGTGATGCTCCTGGATGCGACAATATAGCAATATGCAGTGAACCCCGCCACTGTCTGCCTCCCACAGGCCATCGCTACCCTTCACCAAAACTGACTGATTCACCCAAGCAAAATCAACTTTATACAACCGCCATTGCCATGCTGACAGCTTTCATTCCTGCAAGCTGCAGAGCTGCACTCTTTGGAGGCTGCGCTGCCACTTTGCTGGTTGGTGTGATGAGGCAGGCGCATGGCGCAACGGGACGCAACGACAGCTGCTTTTCAGCAACTCCCGCTCAATGTGTCATCTTCAAGGGTGTGTATGTCTTCACAGTTGTGCAGTAAGATGCTGGCCAACAATCACGAAAAGGGGGGAGGCTGCGGTTGCTGACGAAATGTTGGAGGTGCAGGCGTGGGTCCAAAGACTTGCCATGCAGCGCACGGCTTGCTTGCTTGCTTTTGCGTTTTGTGTTTACAGTCTGCGGCGCGGCAAGCAAGCAGATACTGTACAGCAGTACAAGTCAACAGCAGGACCAAGCTACACTCCCGGGTGGCCATCTTCCCCCCGTTGCATAATTGTGCTATGTTGTCTGCGCCTGGCCGGTCTGGTGGCGGTGCACCTTCAGCATGGCTCCATTGCGGGCCGCTATCGCGAACACAGCACCCTGAGCCCGACTAGTATGGGTCCCACTTGGTGGGCTGCAAGCCAGATATGGTGCACGCTCAAGCATGCTTCAACAAAAGGCATGGTAGCAGGCGTGGCGTTCAGTCGGGGCGGCCCTCCGCCTGCTGCAGTGGCGGCCTGGCTGCCTGGGCATCAACTGCTCCAGCATCTCACCACATTTGGTGGTGTGCCGGCGCATTTTAAAGGGCTCTTTACGAGCGCCAGAAAGTTGTTCAGGAAGAGCCCTACCTGAAATAGTCTTGAGTCCCCTTCACGCACCTGGCTGCCGGGGCCGCTGTGCCTGGACATGTGGTTTGGAATGAAATTAACAACTCGGTTAGCCTGCCCGGGTGCAAAGCAAGCGCGGCAGGCGAGGAAGTGAGAGTCTTTCCCACCTGAACTTTACCGTTGCAATGGTGGGATTCTGACAGAGTCAAAGATCCCAATCCTAGCTCCCGGCAGGGCCTAGGGGCACTTCCGCGAAGCAGCCCTCCTTGGTTTTCCCTTGTCACCCATTTCCTTGCGCTCCAGGGGGCTGAAAACATTGTTGACTAGGCACCTAATGCGGTCCAGCATTGGCGCTCTAGAGCAGATCTGCCACGAGCGGGCAACTGCAAAGCTGCGGCGTGCCGCCAGTATCCGCTGAATCTTGTATCGCCACATCCCATTGGCAAAGCTGCACTGTCGCGGGCTGGCCGCGAGCGGCAACGGCAACAGCTGCTTTCAGCAGCCACACGGCAGGGCGCCAGCAAAATGCAGCACTACACTGACAAGGTGTGCGGTGGCAGCTTGGATGCCACCAATCAGTCAGCGTCAATACCCTGCCCCCGCGTAATTAATTACACCCCCTCTACGCGCTGCACTCTTTGCCCTCAGACATACTGTCAGATCGGATGTTTGATTGCTGAGCAGTGTTTACAAACGGTCACACAAACACAGAAGCAGACCACCCCAAACGCAGGGAGCAGCAGGTACATGCAAACATAGCGGACGGGTTTTGCTGCATGGATGCGGGGAAGGGGATGGTGACCGGTTTTGCAGCAACAAACCGCCATCCCTGCCCTGCATGGATGCTGCATGGATGTGGGGAAGGCGGTGGTGGGTGGGGGGG
>JAAMXP010000516.1:0-16270 GCA_019693395.1 Ettlia oleoabundans
GCCCAACCCCCCCTGCCTCGGCAACCCTGAGGTGGCGGTGACTTCACACATACTGGGTTGTCATGGTGGTGGCAGCGGCACTCACTGAACTTTGGGTCCCCGCCTGTGAACCCCTCGTGCTTGTGGAGGTCGATGTGGATGCCCTCCATACCTGCACCACATCCATGGCATGATTCCTGGCCAAGATAAGGGCTGAACCAGCTGCAGCTCTGCTGACTATGTTGAATCCCAGGGCAGCGTGGCCTGCGCAACAAGCACACCGACACCCGGCCCCAAAGCCCAGCAGCACCCACCCACCCGGTTCCTCGGTAGGGTAGTGTGGTGATCCCGACTCTCTCGCCATTCTATCTCAACCTTGGACAGGTCTGGCACGGCCGTGCATGCAGCCAGGCGAACAGGAGAGTGAACACGAGCGGGTGTGCTGAAAACCTCGGTAAAATAATGGATGGGGTGAATATCGTTAGCAAGACAATTGCAATGTTGGCAGCTAGCACTAAGTCGATTCCGAGGCTCTGACTTGACTGCTCACCAAACGGTTTCTTACAGCTGCCTGCTGGTGCCAAATCGTCCAAATCACAGGGCTACGTGGATCAACACTTAGTAAGGTTCTTGCCCAAGGGCCTCTCTTGTCAGCTGCCAGGTCAGCCCCTGTCACTGCCAGGTCAGCTGCCAGTCTGGAACCTCTTATAGCTGTTGTACATGGCACAAGTAAATTTTGACCTCTAGAAGTGGGTTCATGCAGCTGAGTATTTTGCTATAAGATTGGCTGCAAATGTGTGACGATAATGGAACATACATAGTGAAAATCGAAGGTTGGATGCAACGATGCCAACAAATGTGTGCAAAACAAGGAGCGTCAAAACAAGCTGCATTGCTATACATACATGATATCGACATGGTGCACTAGGATGTGGTATGTTCGTTGATAAGATTGATGTGCCGGCACCCAACAGAAGCAGGCGCCCGCTGGCCGCCCAACAGCACTGCTGGGTGCTACTCTGGTTGTGCTGCCAGGGGGGGATGTGAACTCTCACTCGATGTCGCCGGCCAACAGGGGTGCTGCCAGGTGGCACACCTCAGCCCCAGCACATGACCTTCACCACTATCCCGGTGTTGGGTGTCTGGTGCTGTAACTGACTCAACACGCAAACACCAAATGCAGCTTCCTGGTGCTGTCAGCTGAGCTCCAGATGTAGTGGAACGTTGAGGCAGCAAGACCAGGCTGGCCATGCTTGCGTGGATCGGCAGCGTCGCCTCTAGAGCCTCACTCTCCATGCAGTGCGGTGGGCGAAGGCGGGATGGCATCAGAGTGTGATGGCGAGGCAAGGCTGGCAGTGCCGTCAACCACCTCACAGACCTCATGGTATGCCTCCTGCCTGCATGTGTCATGCTCCAAAGCACAGCTCACGGGTAGTGGGAACTCCTGCTCCTGCTCAAAAGGTGGAAATTGGGCGATGGCATGGAGTATAGTGAGGTCGGTAGGGTCAGTCGGGCAAGCAGCCATCAGAACAAAGAACAACACAGCGTCCCGACCAAACATGTGCTCACATGAAATAGCAGCAGCGCAGGTGCCAGGCTACGGAGCTGGACCACCAGCCCCGTGCTGCTGAAGCATCATGCATTTGCCCCTATCATCGCAACCTCCCTGCACTGCTGCTGCAGCTGCACGATCAGCCCCAACCAGATGCCTGGTCATTATACGGTACTGCCACCATCCGGCACTGCCACGCAACCAGAACAAAGTTTGTTCTCCCCCACCTGCGGTGCATTGATGTAAGACTTTTCAGGGTCACAGGGCACGTAGTAGGTGTGCAGCAACTCGTGGGCCTGTGGAGACGGGCAGGGCATTGGTGCGTAAGTTGGGTTACAGGCTTTAAAGATGGCAAGTAAATGACCAGCAGCTTGTCACAGATCCGCACCCGACATGCACGCCCAACAGGCCGGCGGCGTATGCCCAACAAGTGTTCACCCTGTGCACCTACCTTGTGTGAGTTGGGTGCCCCCAGGAACTCATCATACAGGCGCTGCACGACGGGGTTCTCGTGAGAGCGGCGCAGAGCCTTACGCTCAGCAACGCTGCTCCACACGCGTTGGGAGGGATGTAAGGCAGTCAGTAAGTCTCTTGTCACCGCTGCGCCACAAAACAGTGGGCAGGCGCGGCGATCAGGATGCTGTGCCCCTTGGGAGGCAGTAGCAGACAGCCACACAGCAGTTGGAGTCACTCCCTCAGCGCTCTACCTGTACAGCGCCTGCTGCCGCTTTTGTAGGATCTGCTTGTCTCTGGAGCGAGGCTGGCCGCCGCCTCCGATGCAGCCGCCGGGGCATGCCATGACCTGCAGGCAGGCAGGCGGGCAGGCATAGTGTGATTGGCAGGCAGGCAGGTTGCTTGGTGATAGAAACGGACGCACAGGCAGGCTGGGGAGCTGGCTAACTGAAAGGCTTGACTGAGGTACAAGAAGGGTCGCAAGTTCTATGGCTGATTGTCTTTGAGCATCCATGCAAGCTGCGCTGTGCTGTGCTGTGCTGTGCTGTGCTGTGCTGTGCTGTGCTGGAAGGGGACACTGGTACAGCAGCGCCCACCTCGATGAAATGGTAATGCTTCTCCCCTCTTGCACCTGCTTCAGCAGTTTCTTGGCATTTCGTGCACAGGGTCACAGGGAAGCATTTGGGGCAGTGGCTGCAGCAGGCAGGAACGGTGCTCACCTGACACATTTGACACGTAAGTACCCAACTACCTTGCCGCCTCGCTTCATCCTCTGCCCGGTTTGAGATCGCCACTCTTACCTTCCCACCCACTTCTCTCCCCATCACATGACAACCACCACTGCCCAAACCACCCAGGCAGCCGAACCAGCTGTCTCACTAGGCCATTCGCAACTGCAATGTTGACAGGGATGGGCTCTGTGTTGTGCAGCGGTCCCTGCGGGTTGGGTGCTATGGTCACGCTGGCCTCACGTGTGCCCTCCAGCCCCTCACGGGCTCCCACTCCACCCGCCCCAGCTGCTCTCCGGTGCCCACTTCATACACCGTCCTGCAGCCGGCAAGGCATCCGCATTGATGCTCGTCAGTTGGCGGAACGTAAGTGGAAATCGGTGCGTACCCACCAGTGCGACTGTAAACCCGAAGGGTGCTCTAGGGCGGTCGCCTGCCTCCCCCCACCTGAGCGCCGCCTCCATGACGCCCCCGGTGGTGCCAAACAACGCCCCTGCACCTGTGCCCATGCCTAGGAACTCATCAGATTCCTCATCTGCACAACATGGCAGGGGGTCCCCTTTCACTACTACAGGTGTTTGTGTGCTCACGGCCTCAGGTAGCTGCGGCAGCAAACCAGGGTACACAGCCTAGGCTGGAAGAGTTCATCAACTCAAAGTTCGGGAGGTGATTCATGGAAGCTGCATGGGGGCTCTGCTCACCCGGCAGGCTGGCAAAGTCTATGCCTGCGTCGCGGCACATCTGTGCCAACTCCCTGGTGGTGATGACGTGGTCAACCTCACTGGTGGGAAAATTTGGGGGAAGGTGGCAAGGAGAAGGGTATGGGCAGAAGAGGTGGGGTTGGACCGAGAGGATCAGGGAGATGGTCGCAAGCGAGGGCCTTGAATGGCAGCTATGTTGGTGCGGCAAAACCCTGAGAGCCTGCGCCCAAGGAACCCTGCCCGGCAGGGCTTTCACAACCTCCTTGCAGCCATAAGTTTCCACAGGCACAGCGCACAAGAACCCACCGTGCATCGCTGTGGGGTGTGTGGAACATCATGTGATCCGCCTCGCCCTGCTTGCGCATGCACGGCATCACAGACACCACACACACCTCGCCTGCCTGCTTCCCAAAGCTTCTGCAGGCATGGGAGCAGCAGGCCGCAGTGAAAGCAGGGCAGAGTCGCTGCAGGCATGGCAAGCAAGATAATGCAGCTGTTTAATCGCAGATAAGCGGCAAGATGCAGCCAAATTGCTTGCAATGGGATGGCAGCGGTTGAAATGGCACCGATACTTCAGCTGGGACTCAGCTCTGAAGCAGGAGCCTGCCGTATGCCATAGCTTCAGTGGTGGGGATATTTCTCAAAGCACCACATAGCCATTCCCACCCAAGGGCCCACCCACTGTCTGTTGCCCTTGCTGCCCTGTCCCCACCCACTCCACCCCACCCACTCCAACAATAAAGCTCTAAGCCCAGAACCAGCAGCCCACATCGTGCCACCCAGCCATGCATGTTTGGCATGCCCCCACCCACCCAGCAAAGTAGGTTTTGATCAGCGCCCACACCATCATGTGCCGGTGACTTGCAGGTGGAGATGTGCGGGATTAGCTCAGGGGCACATGTCTCCACAAACCCAACCCAGCCCTGCGACGAAATGGTAACATGCAGGCAGGATAAGTAAGCTGGCAGGCAGGTAGGTAGGCAGTACAGACGCGCAGGCAAAGGCTGGGGCAACAAGCGGTCGGAGTTATGTCTTCCACACACGCCACGGAAGCCCTGCGGGCCTACTACTGCCACTGACAACTTCCGCCTTGGCCCTGAGGTTTCATGTGCTTACAGGGCAGCAGGACGTGAACATGGGCAGCGGTACGGCGTTGGGGCGTCCTGAGACCACTGTCTCCAACCTCTCCAGCAGCTCATAGCCCTCCTCCATGATGGTCAGATCCGCACCGGCCACCGTGTCTGCACCAAGGATGCAGCTCTGGTAGCTGATCAGGGTGGGGTGGGATGGGGTGGGGTGTTTAGTCATTGGCAAATACAAGACCGGCTTGTGCCATGCAGGTGGTTGAATTGAAAATGACCAGTGTGGCAGGAATTATAACAAATAATAACAAAGATCAAGTATGCACGGCAGGACTGCAAGCAGCTTACCAAACACGTACCAATCAAAGCCCAGGCGACGTAGAGCAGCCACCTGCAGCAGGAGGCTGGCAGTGGGATGCAAGTCGGCAGGGTGTCTTGACAGCTTGCCCTTTGCCTCACAAAGTACACTTAAACTCAGGGGGTTTGATTGGGCCATGCCATGTAACCCCACTCCTGATCTCACTAACCATAGCTAGCTTTCAACCCATAGCACTGCACTCCCAGATACCTGCCAAATGCCTTACTGTCCCTAACGCCACTGCTTCATTGGGGACACCTGCTCACCATCTTGCCAGTGGCGTTCACGCCACGACCCAGCCCCAGGTCCTCGCCGATTGCTATGCGCACTGCGGGTGCGGTCTGTGCAATGCAGACTTTCTTCTTGCTGCGGAGCTCCGCCACAACCACCGGTACATGGTCCGCTTCCTTGGTCGCAGGTGCCGCTGGCTTGGGTCCCGGGGGCTTCACTGTCGAGGTATCACCGCTTCGTGCACGCACAGTGAGACGACGTGTGCGGGGCGGCTCGGTGTGAAGGGGTGCAAGGACCGGCGGACACTGGTTCGTGCTGCGGCCGTCAACTTTGGCGGCGTTGCCGCACCCCACAAGTCTAGCAAGGGTCAACGACCGGTGCGCTGCCGTTGTGGCACATAACATGGTGCCGACGCTCTCTATTGCTGCAGCTGAGGGAAAAGCGAGCTGCAAAACAAGGGTTTGCGCGCTATGGGTGGGGGTGACGTGACCAAGACGTGCACCAATCAGCCTGATAGTGATATATCTAGGAGTAATATTACTCAACGGATGGTATCCAATATATCCAAGGAAAATGCGGGCCCGCAGACAGACCTGCGCGCCGTGACAGCCCATAGCGCGCTGTGACGTGGCCTTACTACTTCTCTTACTTGTCTCTTCCCTCCCCCAGCTCCCGGCTGCACATTAGCTTTAAGCAGCCTTCTTGCTGGCGTATGCAACACACGCGCGACGCTTGCGGACGTTTGGCTCCGTTTGTCATGGACTCGACCGTGTGACTGAGTTGGCAATCAGGCTGACGGATATCTGTTTGCAGCAGTAGTCGTCCGGCCTGTCCCTGCCTCCCGGCCTGGCGACAAATGTCGTCCCCTCAGCGCTGCGTCGGCTGTTGGGCGCTTGGCACCGAGCTTGGCTCCGGCTCTTTTGCCGTTGTGTGGCGGGCGAAGCACGTCGAGAGTGGGCAGGAGGCTGCAGTCAAGGAGATAAACCTGTCCAAGCTCAACGCTAAGCTGCGGCAGAGCCTGGAGAGCGAGGTTTCCATCCTTAAGCGTGTCAACCATGAGAACATAGTCAAGCTGCACGAAGTGCTCGAGGTGGGGCAGGACCTGCGCGGCGAGCGGCTGCTGTTTCAGTACTGGCACACTGCACCCTCCTGCCTGCCGGCCAGACTAGTCTTCCTCTGCACCAAATCCAGCTGGTGTGTTAAGGGCAGTGGGGTATTTGGTCGTTAAACGCGCTGGCCAATCTAACCTCCCGCTGGCAGGTGGCTTCCATTCTGCCCCTGCCGCTCGCTATCCGACACCAGCCTGCTCATCCCCAGGCCTGCCCGCCCATCCTGGCAAATGCACACAAATGTCCCCATCGCAGGAATCCGATCGCCTGTATTTAGTGATGGAATATTGCGCCGGCGGGGACTTGGCGCACTTTTTGCGCCGAGTGAAGCGTGTGCCCGAGTCTGTGGCGCGCCATCTCATGCGACAGCTGGCGGCGGGCCTGCGTCAGATGTGGTGTGCACACCTGGTTCACGTGAGTGCCTGCACCCGCATGCAACCTGCCTGGCCGTCCTCCTGCTCGCTAATTGGTTGCCTTCATGCCTTATCGGTGACGGCCATGGCTGTGGTGTGGTATCAGCGGGCTTGCTGTGCGTAGCTCGGCTGTGGGGCACCCCTGAAGGAGCAGCTGAACCAGCAAATGGTTGAGGCACCTGTCATATCCTGATGCTCAGACTTACATTGTTCGGGCAAGCTTCTTGCAGCGGGACCTCAAGCCCCAGAACTTGCTGCTGTCTGCGGTGTCGCCCAATGCCACACTCAAAATCGCCGACTTTGGCTTCGCTCGCAACCTGCAGCCACAGGTGGGTGTGGGGCGCATGGGAAGCTTGCAGCTGCGTCAGCTGACACAGTGTAACTGGTTAGGTGGTGCAGGCTCTGGATGGGTGGGGGGTTGCTGTTCTACCCGTCGCGCATTGCCCCCCGCTGCGCTCTTCTATCTGCCGCTTACCACTGCTCTAAGAAGCATTATCAGCACTGATCAACTTGCTCACACACCTCACCCCGCACCCCTTCTCCAACCAGGGCCTGGCTGAGACGCTGTGCGGCAGCCCCCTCTACATGGCGCCCGAGATCCTTCACTTCCACAAGTACGATGCCAAGGCCGACCTGTGGAGCTGCGGCGCGATACTGTACGAGCTGGTGGGTCGCTTCCACCTGTCATGCATGGTTCTGCCAGGGTTGTTTTACAGCTTGTCTTGGTGAGGGACGGGATGGGCCTGCCCCGGCGATCTGTTGACAACAGCCCTGCAGAGGGGACGGCGACTGTCACCCTGCTGTGCTGCGTTTACCCTGCGATAGGTGAGAGAGCTCATCAGGAAGCGGTGCGTTCCAGTGCCTTGTATGTGCAGGTGGTGGGGCGCCCGCCCTTCACCGGCGCCAATCAGTTCCAGCTGCTGCGCAACATTGAGCGTAGTGAAGCCAGGGTGCCAGAGGCAATAGCGGCACAACTGTCGCCGCCCTGCAGGTCGGCTCAGTGTAGCTTTCATTGGTGGCTTACTGTGTGCTGTGGCTGGCTGGTGGATGTCAGCAGCTGCCATAAGCTGCGCTGTCGCTCCTGAAGCTTTGACATTACTGCTGGCGGACTGGTGGGGGGCAGTCGGCCGCTATTGGCATGTGCTTCTGCCTGTCACTGCTCGGCAGCTTACACCCTCCCCTTCAAAACCACTAGTCCCACCGCCACTACCCCCCACCTTGTGCAGGCACCTTATCCACTGCCTGCTGCGGCGCAACCCCGTGGAGCGGCTGTCCTTTGAGGAGTTTTTCAGGCACCCATTCATCGCCACCCCCGAGGAAATGGCTGTGCCGCTGCCCCCGCGGGTTCCTTTTGGTGCCTCAGGCGCCGCTGCATCCGTCATTCCTGCTGGGAGCGCGCCTGGCAAGCCAGCTGGCGCACCGCTGCAGCAGGCACCGCCGCCGCACACGCTTCTGTTCAGCACCAGCGCTCCTGTGAAACCCACACCCGCCAGCATTAAGCCGCAACCAACCCACAGCATACCTCAGCAGGTGCTTGGCTTTCAACAGCAGCAGCAGATGCAGCAACAGCTGCACAGTAATCCCGGCGGTGGCGACAGCGCTGGGCGGCCTGGGATGCCGGGCTCGCATGCCCATGCAGCCGTTGGCGCTGCCGTGCCACTGGGGGGTCTGTCCCACCAGCTCAAACCAAGGCGCTCATTGGAACTGGAGGGACTAGCGGCGGCCCAGCTGCAGCAGTTGCCACCGCCGCAGCAGCGGCGACCGCAGCCGGTTCCGGGGCACAGGCTGGGCAGCATCCAGCGTGTGCAAGGCTTCCAGCCTGCTCCGCTGCTTGGGCAGCAGCCGCCAGGGCCGCGGGCAGTGCAGCAGCAGTACCAGCGGCATCCTCCTCATGCAGGCGCTGCAACGGTGGCGGCGGCTGCAACGGCGGCGGCGGCGCTGTCCCAGCAGCAGCAGCAGGGGCGGTTAGCGGGAGCAGGAGCAGGAGCAGCAGCACCGCCCATCCCAACCAGCCAAACCGCGGCCCTGGTTCCTGGCACCCGCCAAGCTCCCCGACCGCAGCAGGGGCCTGTGGCGGCAGCGGCAGCACAGCATGCGGGGCGGCCGTGCGGGTCTTTCCACAGTGAGGATGAGGATTACGTGATGGTGGATGCCGCCCTGTCTGCACACACAGGTGGGCAGGCAGGGAATAGGCAAGGGGGCACGTTGATTTACATGCTGGTTGCAAGGCTTGGCATCAGATGAACATGGCTGTTATGTTTTGGATGCTGGTGTCTGAACTGCGGCAAGGCATTGGATGCCATGCTGCACTCTTTTGGCAGCAGCAGCAGCACAGCATAATTGCTGATCCCTCATCCCTCAACAACAACAACTCACCACCTGCGCCAGTCCACCTGCTCTTCCTGGCAGAACACTGCCCTTGGTTCGCCCTGCACTGACCTTGTTCCCTCAATGCCTGCCTGCCTCCTTGCCTGCCTGCCCGCCTGCCTGCGTGCAGCTGCGGCCAGGAGCAGCACGGGCAGACCTCAGTCGGCGCCCCTCTCCCGCAGCGCCTCTGCTGAAGGCAGCCTGGGCAATGACAGCCACCACACGTATGCCAGCACGGAAGGCAAGCACAGGCCTGCTGATATCTTCCCTGCCCCTGGCCTAGCCGCCCTGTCATGCCGATCTTGTTACAATGCTGCAACTTGGCTGGCTGACTGGGTGGGAGGCTTGGGGCTGCAGTATGTATGCGCGCTTCTGTGCTGCTCCAAACAACCATCCACGGCTTGGTTCCCTCAGCCGGTGCAACGTGTGTGCGCATGCAGAGGATATCTTTGCCGCCCCTCACACCGACACCTTGGGCACCCCTGCGGTGGCAGCAGGAGCAGCGGTGCCCTCCTGGCTGGGCACTAGCCGCTGGCACTTCCTGCAGCGGGTGGCTCGCATACTGCAGGCAGCGGCGGCAGCCCGGCAGGCCGCAGCGGTGCCTGGTCGGCTGGGAGCAGCGCTGCCAGGCGCAGTCGGCAGTGCAGGTGTGGTGCTGTCGCAGGCGCAGCCGCACCCGCAGCCGCAGGCTCTTTCGCCGCAATCTCACCAGTTGTTGCGTGAGTGCCTGTCGCTGCACTTGGCGGCGCTGCAGCTGCTGGAGCATGCCATGGAGGCGCACACAGCGGCGGCGGCTGCCGTTGCCACCGCAGATGCAGCCACACCGGCATCAGCAGCAGGAGCTGGCGGCGCAGAGGTGGCAGCACCAGGCCATGAGGAGCAGCGGCTTGAGCGGGCGGATGCTGGGGAGCAGTGGGCTGTTGAGGTGGAGGCCGAGGTGGAGGTGGA
This sequence comes from Ettlia oleoabundans, assembly GCA_019693395.1. Classification (NCBI taxonomy): domain Eukaryota; kingdom Viridiplantae; phylum Chlorophyta; class Chlorophyceae; order Chlamydomonadales; genus Ettlia; species Ettlia oleoabundans. The sequence continues at coordinate 9,922 of JAAMXP010000516.1, forward strand.
GGAGGATTCTGCTGCTCAGCTAGCAGCCTCTGCATTGCAGCTGCAGCAGGAGGCGAGTGCGGGCATGGATGCAGCCGAGGCGGCTGCGGCAGCGCTGGATAAGGCGGTGCGTGAGCCCTCACCCACCACCGTCACCCCGGCGGCGGCGGCCCTGGCCGACGCAGATGCAGCGCTGCCCGATCCCTGGGAGCTGCTGTATGTGGCGGCGCTGGGGTGGGGGCGGGATGCCGCGGTGGACGAGCTCCTGGGCAACCAGCAGCGCAGCTGCCGCCTGTACGCACGGGCAGGCACGGTGCTCAGGTGAGCTTAAGGCACCTTACCCGTGCCGTTGTCAGCAGTTCCAGCCCTGATAGGTGGCGAGCAGCTTTAACATCAGTATCCAGCGTGCAAGGAGAGGGCTGCCTTTTGGCACCATACCCGCATCGTGTGCCCAAAATAGGCTCACATCTTCTCTCACGCCCTTCCCTCTTCCGCCTCTACTTGCAGCTTCCTGTGCACCGAGGCAGCCGGGCTGGAGTTGGAACCTCCCGTGGAACTGGGCCCAGCCGACCGCATGCGTCTGCAGAAATACGCCGCCGCCACCGCCGCTCGCTGGGCCGCCTGCGTCGCCGCTGCTGGGGATGCAGCAGCAGCTACTGGGGATCATTAAGCGACTTGTCCCTCTGGCTGTACGATTATGTCAGGTGTGGCTCCGGCTGTTCCAGCTGTTGCCCAGGCTGGCAAGTTGTTGACATATACCTCTACCGATTGATCCCCTCATGGCTGCGTGGCCTGTAATGAACAGGGGACCCCCTCCTTTCTTTCCAAACTCCTACCCACCCACCAATTTCCCAGTCAACCATTTGATTACTTTGCTGTGCGCAATCGCGCATGAGCCCCACATGTTGACCCAATGTTTGCTTAACAAAACATACACGGATGTCTTGTACCCAACTATGAGTCCATTCAACAGCCCGCAAACCTCATCTGCCATGCCATGTCCAGACCTGGAAACGCAGCATGCCATGCTCGTTTTCTGTATGCTTCATCCATCTGCCTGTACTACCCAGCTTTCAACCCCCTGGTCTTATGGCGTTTTTGCGTGCAAACTGTGTCCGTGTTGTAAATTCACTTCCATGCCATGTACCTTCCTCAGCGGACCCAGTTGTATGTTGCCTGTATACCCTGCCTGACCCTGCGCTACCTCAATCATTTCAGGCACCCCCTCCAATTTTCAGCTGTAATGCAACAACCAGTCAAGAAAAGTTACACAAACACAAGCCAGGGCAGGTTGCCTCTGTCTGCCAGATTGACTAGCAGCAGAGTGAGTGCAGATCCCTATGCCCAGCCAGAAGCTGCAAGCGTCTGGCATAACGGGGCCTGAGCCTTCCACCAGAGCCAAGTGTCGGGGGCTCTTGGGTGGCAGCCCAGCTAGCTGCGGGGTATGGAGCCAGACACATGAGGCTCCCTCAGCTCGTCTTCACCGTGAACAAACCAGCACCTGCCCCCCCGCTCACAGCTACCCTCTGGGTAGAACCTGCAGAGCTCCGTCTTGTAAACGGGTCGTATACGTGGAGGAACCATGGAGGAAATAAGGCACGTCCTCAACTGAGGCTGCACCAGCAGCATCCCGAATGACAGCTGCTGCCACCGCTTGCACATCATGCGCAACGCGCTCGGGCTCGGGTTCTGCCGCTGGCTCTGGCTCGTCCCGTACCGGCGTAGTGTCGAACAGCTCACACTTGCCTGCATCCACATATGCATTGGTGCCGTGACAGGCTTAGACGCTTAGGCGCAGCAGGCTAGCATGTGTGACAGGTTAGGGATCACTCGCAAGGCACCTGCCAGAGCATGGCCCGCTGCCGGCGGTCACCCATCCTTACACGCCCATCCACACCCCCAACCTTAATCCCCTGCTCGGGCAGTTCAAGCAAATGATCCGTCCCACATGCAGGGCCCCAGGCTCGCAAGCGCAGGGTGTAAGGTTCAACATAGGCTCAGCTGCGACCCCGCTGCCCCACGCCTTACATGATGCCCTGCTGCGCTGTCTTGGGACCTTCTCGCACGCTTTGCCGCACACGTAGCAGAACTCGTGGCCGCACTTGCACGTCATGTGATTGCACCCCCCGTTCTGCTCAATCATGTGCTTGCAATGCTCGCACTGCCGCCAGCGCCGCCGCTGCGCCTCACTGAGCAGGGCCAGGTCCTCTGGCTGGCGCGCATATGAAGGCAGCTCCTGCAGGTGTTTGGGACGAAAGTGTCAATGGTGCGGATTGGCAGGCAAGATGCTGCGATGTAACGGCACTCGAGTATGGTAGGCAGCTTTCAAACAGAGGCAGGCAAGCTTCTTGCAGGATCAACTGGCAGCCAGACAGCAGCTGGATGGAGAGCAGCAGTCTGAGCCGACATAGAAAATGTGAACAGTGAGTGTGTGTGAGGCAGTCCAACCCTTGCTTATAAGGCCAACAACTCAACCGTGCAGGCCGCCAACGTACCGTAACCGTCTCACCTGATACTCCCTGCAGCTGAAGCCCTTGTGCCACACGGTGCGGCACCAGGCGCAGGTCTTAGTGGAGCAGGCGAGGCAGAAGACGGGGGTGTCTGGAGCGGGGCCGCTGTCCAGCAGGAAGGGCATGGAGCAGTGGGAGTTGGGGCAGTAGCAGCGGCGTTGGTCGGGGATGCTGGCCTCTGCCTCTACCTGCGTACAGCGTACAGACACTTGGCAGGATTTATGACATGTGCCCCAGTGATCACGGAATGTTCAGCACAAAGTATGAACCTAAAAATCGTGCAATCTGCACGCATAGGCGGCGCCTGAGGAACTGCTAAATGGTGCCCTGCTGAGCCAGCTGCTCACCTGCCTGTACATAGCCACATCGGTGGATGAAGCTGATAGCAGCAGCTCGCATTCAGGGGAAGAGATGGCGGCACCGCAACCCATTTGAGGGCAGAGCACCGGGTACTTGCGGCTTCGAATCACCGTCTGTGCATGGCAGCGCAGGCAGTCCCGGCAGAAGCGATGCAGGCAGCTCCCTGCGATGCATGTCCAAAGTCGTAATAACTTGAGGCAAGTGGATAACAACCTGGCAAAGCCTATCAGATGGCACCAATCGCCCTCTAGCAAGCCCCTTCTGCACACATTTGACTGACCAATGACGTGGAACTGGGTGGCAGGCAAAGTTTGCAGGCAGATGGCGCAGGTGTCGTTGCTTGTGAGGGGCTCGTTTGCGGTATCCTGCAGTGCAGCATTTGTAAATCACCAGAGGGACATTTTTCACTCCCGCCAACCCAACGTGCCAGGTACAGGGTGCGGCAATGTGGTGGCAAACACAGTGCTACGATCGCCTTGCGCCCTGCGGTTTCATAGGAGCGCCGATAAATACCTTTGTCAAGCGACTTGGCGTGCCCTCCTGCGCCTCTAAACCTGTGCCCTTCTCTTGCTTACGGGGCCAGAGGGCACGACGTGCCAGCGCAGCGGCATCTGCCGCCGCTGCTGTGTCCACCTGCCTGGCGATCCAGCCAGGGAAGCTGTTGAGCAGCTGCTGTGCCTCCTCAACCAGCGCACCAACGCTGCTGCTATGGGCAGTGGACTCTCCTCCTTTTTGCATCTGCAACACATGCCTGGCAGCGAGCAGCAAAGTTCAGGGTCACAAGTATGTGGGTCAACCACAGTGGCAAGGGGGAAAGGTACATCAAAACAACGCCATGCGCCATTTGCTTCAGCCACAGCTTGATGATGTACAGCTGATGGGCTGTTCCTACATTGCTTAGGGTTGAGGCTGTCGGGCAGCGGAGCTCCAGCTTGGTGCTGCTGCCCAGGCCCAGATCCGCCGCTGCCTTCAGCCCCAGCACGGCAGCCAAGAGCTGGGCCCGCTCGAGCTGGCAGACGCCAACAGAGCACTGCCCTGCCACAGCACGTCACCTGTGAACTCGGTGGCAAACTGTACATTAATGCTTGAAGACGGCCAGGAACGGAGGGGGGACTGCACAATGGGTGGACATACCATATTCCAGGCCAACCGCAACTGCATGCAGGTGTCTTGCCAGACTTGAGTAGTGTGTTGCGGCACCTGCCCCAGATGTAACGACTGCCCCGCACCCCGCGGGCCCCGGCTCAGCAGCCTGCATCTCCGCTGTGAAAGTCAAACACATCTTCAGCTCTGCCACACTGCCAACTCGTGTTGACAGCCTCCGTGCCAGCACCTCCACAGCGGTGCTGCTGGGCCCCTCGTCATTGCGATCACCGATGCTAGCTGCCAGGAGGTGGTCGCTGGCCTGCTGCGACGCCTCTGTAAACAGTTGACGCTGGATATCGCGGGCCAGTTGTGCGTCCTTAAGCTGCTGCAGACGCTCAGTAAGTTGAACCACCTGCAGGCGCCGGCGGGCGGCGGGCTGGGGGGTGGGAGTGGCGGGGATCCATCCTAGCGGCAACCACCTTGGGCAGCCGCCGGCGTGCCCAACCAAGTCTTTAATATATCCGCGAGCAGAGGCGCTCGGATTGTTCAAAATCCCATCCGGTTGCGGCCGCATTGCAACGGGATTGGCGTGGCTCACTTCAGCCTCCATGGCTTGCTTAAGCTCTTGTAAAGAGTCACCATCGGCGGAGGAATTAATGGAGGAGGTTTCATCGCAAAACTCTAGCCTCTGCAGCTCGCTTGCCAGGTCTAAATCCTTCAGAGACAGTTGCGCCTCCTCCAAGGCCGCCTGCACTGCTGCAAAATCGTCTGCAACATCCACCATCACGAACAGAGGACACAACAATCTCGTCCATAACCCTAGACTGGTTTGTTACTCACTGTGTTGGCCGTGTTGAATATTTAGAAAGAAGCCATGTCTACGATCGCCCTATGGATGACGCCCTGCCATCTTTTTGCTCGGACGCTGTGTGGCAGTCTGAAATCACAGAAGTATATTACAGACCAGGACGTGATCAAAATGGCCATGTGAGCTTGCGGACGGCCAGGTCAGCCCCTCACAGCTGTCGCGCGCCGCTCAACGCGCTATGTGACTGCTGCTGCTGCTTTGTAAACTCCAGTTTGTCCACCTTGACCTGCTCCTCGACCAATTCATAAACGTACACAGTGGCCTGCAGGGTGATGAGGTGAATGGGGCCGACTGGCGTACAGACGGGCATGGAATCAGCGGTCTTCTGCCCTTGGGACAGGGGCTTACTTAAGAGCCATGGTCTGTTGTTGCTGCTGTGTTTGCATTGGCAGCGCATGTGATGCTGGGCTGGTGCTGGGCAGCATACACCATTGCCATGCCACTTCCAATCTGTTGCCCCTCTGCCATCAGATTCTGCCGGCCGGCTACCCGCGTTTGCCCCCAAACGGCCGGCAGTAGCAAGCGATGCTCGGCAAGGACGTGGCGCAGCTCCCTTGTGTCCTCCAGCGTGCACAGCAAGTGCCAAGCACTCCACCGGGCACCCACGCAGCCTACCTTGCCTCCATCCACATCCATGAGAGCAAAGCTGGGTGTGGGTCGAGGGTCCATGGCGCTGTAAGCCCCCGTGGCCGACCCCGTGCTGATCACCAGCCGCCCCTCCTGGCGGTACGCCTCAAACCGCTGCGCAGGCACGGACGCAAGAGGCGGGAGCAAGGCGGATGGAATAGGTGGGGACAACGGTTTCAAGCATTGTGAATGATGAACGGGTCGATGAGCCCAAGTTCTCGCCAGAACAAACATCATCAACAAGAGGTAACCTCAAGGCAAAAGCAGCACGCTCTCTGAAACCTTTTCCCCACGCCATTACACCTACAACGAACGAACACTCACTAGTCCCTTCACAACCGTGTGCCCTAGGACCACCACGTCCCTCTACAAACGTACACCTGCATGCCTCTATCCAAGCTTACCATCCCAGGGGAATAATGCAGCACACCTGCAACCCTGCACTCACGTGTGTGTGTCCAGTGACCAACACATCGCAGTCCAGCTTTCTCTGCAGTATTGCCAGCGCCTGCCTGTCACCCCAGGGCACCACCTGGTGGCCGTGGCACACACCAATGCGCAGGTCGCCAATGGTGATCACCTGGTGGGAGGGAAGGGAGCACCATGGACGGTTGGGGTAGTGGCAACACCAAAGCTACACAAAGGCAGAGGGGTGGGTGAACAGAACTCATGGTGTCTGTGGAAGGCGTGATTGCAGTGCGTAGGCACCCCCTTTGACCGTTGCCGATGCCAGCGCAGGGAAGCAGCCCACGGCAATCCACTGCAGTGTGAGTTGCCGTGCGTGCCCACCTGCGTGTCTGGCCACTTTGTGCTCTCATCAAAGTCCCCCTGTGTCACCGTCACATCCGAGCACACGGACCGCAGGTAGTCATGGGCACTCTGCAAGCGTGGGTAGAAAGGGGGCGGTTTGTGTGTGTGT
>JAAMXP010000520.1:7907-18194 GCA_019693395.1 Ettlia oleoabundans
GGAGATGTGCAGCATTGGGCTCCAGATACTACTTATGATGACAGCGACAAAAAGGTGAGCACATTGCAGCATAGGTTCCCGCAGCGCTCACATGGAGCACTCTAGTACCCGCTTGCCCTAAAGCCGCACTATACAACCATGGCAGCCACCCATGCACATGGCCCCAGTGTTTGGTCCATTGCAAAGCACGCAATCAGGCAGCCAAAGCGGCACCTGCTGCCAGCACAATGCCTAACACAACATCCATCATCCGGTAGCAAGCCCCGGAATAAAAAATGTCGCCAGGAGACCTGCAGCAGATGGGCAGCCAGCGCAGCAAGTGGAAACATCGGTCGGGTGTGAAGTAGCATGCCAAGCCACCATATGCTTGCAAGGGAAAGAAATTTCACCACAGGCTGGTGAGTCTTGGGATAGATTGAGACGTGTATCCCAGATGACCGGGCGATGACAGGGAAAACTTGCCCAGTACAAGCAGTGCAGTGCTGGTCAGGGCAGGACAGGGCAGCGCAAGGCTGGGCGAATAATGCAGCACAGCCAAGCGCAAGGTTCGCGGAAATCAATGAGGAAGCAGGCACCAACAAAAGCTGTAGGGTGCCGTCTCTAATACTGCAAGCATCCGTCTGCAGTGCTTCAAAACACTCGTCATTAGCTGCGATAACTTGCCCCCACCTGACTGCCGGGACCACCACGATGGGCAACGTCAGCAGCGCCACGCTCCAAAACTCGCGGTGCCGCCAGTAGCGCTGGTGGTTGGTGGCAAACACAAAGCTGCAGATCGCCACCCCGGGCACGACCCAAGCCGACAGCACCTTATGATACTCGTCGTAACTGTAGGTGTTGTAACCCACAGCTGCAGGTGTGGTAGGGAGGGCGTGGGAGAAGGCCACAGTGACTGATGTTATGGCACTGGGTGCTCACTTATTTGCAGAGGGCTGCTCCAACTGGCTGTGCCTCTTTGGTACACTCAAAGCCCAGATCACATCACGACGGTGGTCCGCAACTATGTTTTTCCTAGTAATACTGAAGCAACATGCAGGCAGCCCATGATACCCGCAGGACGCCAGAAAAGGCGAGGCGGCAAAACGCCTGTGACAGCGGCGCACCAATAAAAAGATTCAGGAGGCCGATGCCCCCTGCCACACCAGCCCCCAGCAAACGTAAGACGAGCTTGCTAAACGCGTCACCAGTACTTGGCTCAAGCACCACAGCAACCTGCAGCAGGCCCCAAGCGGTGGAAGTGGCGGCGACAACCGGCGGTGGCGTCACAAGCCGGGCACACAAGGTGGCAGACCCCGACGTCAAAGCGCTTCGCGCACCGTCACGGCAATGAACAGAGCCGAACCGCCTCGGTCGACGGCCAGAAAGAACTGGTTGACGAGTACAGGGAGCAAGGCGAGGGCCTGGGAAATGCCCTGCTGCAACCCCAGCTGCAGATGTTCGGAATTGTAGCCTGTGACCCATGTCTCAAGAGTGGACAGCACGCTGTACACGGATAGCCCCATTCCGTGCAAGGTTACTCAGCGCGAGAAATTAATGAAGCTTGGAGTGCACCTGAGCGCTCACTTAGAGACGTCATGGATAAGAAAGCGCTTTGAAACAACAACTCGCGGCAAGCTGGCAACACCTCAGCTCATACCGCCCGACAGCGGCGATGCGGTGGTGCCAGGCGGCGGCTTTGCCAGCTTGACCCAACATTTAGGGGAGCTTTCACTCATAATATAGTGTTAAACGACGAATTACACAGTAGGAAATGTGCCAGAGCGGCATTGGGTTGAGCCAAGCAGGGCTACGCCTGCCGTCGTGAGGTGGAGCCCAGCGGAGCCCAGCGGCGACACAGGAAGGGCAAGCTCATACTTGCTTTGCCAAGTGCTGATAGCATTCGTTGAGTCATGGGCCAAGGACCGAATTGGGAGGGACGGGAGATACAAGAAGCATGTCTCGATTGAATTTATTCAAGGAAATGCAAGGGATATATTGTGGAGTGCCACAGCCGAGTGGCGCCGCCCGGAACTGCCCCACCCTGCCGTGCTCGAAGCATCTGCTCCACGGGCCCAGTCCGGACTGCACTATAAGCTACTGCTCCAAATAGCGTTGCACTCCAGGCATGCCCTCAGCAACAAGCTCTTGCAGCCCAGCCTTGAGCCGAGCAGCCGCCTCAGCGCAAGCTTCAGGCTTAAGGTTTGCAAATGCGGCACGGACATGGCCGGGCGAGCCGCAAGAGCTTCCTGGTATCACACAGACCCTGTGTTTCTTCACTAACCACTCCACCACCTGGGCATCATCGCATTCTGCAGTGGAACATGTGCATGTGTATTTGAAAATGAACATCAACCAGAGGTCATGACCCAGAGGGGCATATCCACTTCACTGAATGACATTGAAAGACAATGACGATGTCGCCTGGAACCTGCTTCGCCTACTCTTGTCAGATGCAGCTGACCCACCTTCTGGCAGCCTAGCGAAGAGGTAGATGGCGCCCTCCCCGCCCACCACGCTGTCTGGACCCAGCGGTGATAGCGCGTCTAGTAATGCAGCGCGGTTGCCTGCTAGGCCGTCTACCTGCAGCGTGCAAGCGGGGCAAAAACCCCGGGCTGGGGAGCTTAAACAACCTGTAGCACTCGAGTAAAATGAAAAACTGAGCTCCATATGGTCTCGCTTTCCAAATTTCTTGGTGCAACCTCTTTATTTGCATTGGCAAATGAATATAGGGTGCTGCAAGCAGAAACGGCTTCAATCGTTGCAGAAGTGCAGTGCCGCCACTACAATCTGGTCAGCATACCCAGCCACCCCACCCACGGCAGAAATCTGGGAAAACAGGCATCGCCAAGGGGGCAAACCACCCCCCTGATTGGCCGCCCACTGGCCCCTCCAAAGGAACACACCTGCTCGGAGACCCACTGCCGACCGGCTTCTACTGCTCCAAGCGCCACATACTGGCTGCAAGCGCGTGAAGGGGGGGGGGGGGGGGGNNACTGTCTGTCTGTCTGTTACAACCACATGGAGCGCGGCTGTTAGCTGACGGTTCTCAGCAAGGCACGACAGGATGATATAACCACCTCACATCCCTAGACTGCACAGGTTGGCAGCAGCTTGCATTGTCACGTAATGTGGTTCTGCTTGGTCAGACTGGCAATCACACTCTCCCTCGTTGGTGCCCAATCACTCCAGGCATGGGCCTTGTACTGAGGCACAAGCCAAGGCCCTAGGCTTAGCGCCACCATTGCGTGCACCGTCCCAATCCTTAGGCACAGCCTCACGTCCCACTAGGCTCACTTCTAACATACCATCTTGCCAACCAGTGAATGTCAGGCTCCCGCACATTTTACAGTCACTACATGCCCACCCAAACAAACACAGCCTGAACTTCCCACCTGATCTGCGTAGGGCAGACAGGGATGGTGTCCTGCACCTTCAGCAGCTGCGCACCCAAACTGCCGCTACCATTCTCAGGATAAGCGATGTAGCCCATGCGCCATCCCATCATGCCATACGCCTGCAGGGTTCGGTCCATGGGTGAAAGGTTCAATGCCGATTGTTTTGCTGTCTTGGGTGTGGGTGTGGGGCATCTCGGGCCCATGGTGGCGCCATGTGGCTGGTATGGGTGTGGATTCCGGTGCCGGTGCGGGTGCGGATGCGGGTGGGGGTGGGGAGCGTGAGGTAACAAGGGTATGCAGCCAGCATCCATCTGGATTCCCTTGCCCTATCGAACAGAAACAAATTACTCCCGACCTCACATATTGACGCAGCCGCCTGCAATCCCCCACCTTGCTGAAAGAAAAGACGTTGATCACATGGGGCGCTGCCACACAGTGGTGCTGCCTCCCCTGGCCGTACACAAAATGCTCGTAAGTGTTGTCCAGCACTAGCCAGGCGCCAGCGGCGGCACATAGCTCCGCCGCACGCTCCAGCTCAGCTGCTGACATCAGCACGCCTGTAGGCAGCCGGTTGAGATAGCAGCCATGGGAATATGCGGGTTAGTGGGCGAGGGGTTCGAGGGAGTGGCGGTGGGTCTCTGTTCAGGCGTTTTACCAGGTTGTTGACACAGCAAAGCTGACAACATGCATAGAAAGTGGTGGTGAGAAGAAGCATGGGTTCTTCCATACACACCCCAACATGAAATAGTGACCAGTAGTGACTACACCGCCCCCACCACGCCACTTCCTGCACACATCCGCCAGTCCACATACCCGTGGGGTTGCATGGATTCGTGATGACCACAACCTTGGGGGGCGTGGGCCCCGCCAGCTCGGCTGCGAGCCAGTCCAAGTCTGGGTGCCAGGTGGCGGGGTGGCGGGGGCCTAGCGCCACATTGGCGCCGCCGCCGCTCATCTGGATGGCCATGAGGTGATTGAAATAGTAGGGCCTGCGGTCGTAGGGAGGCGCAGATATCTATGTAATGTAGCATGTAGCTGGCTGCAAAGATGAACATGCCGCGAAAGCCCCGTAGCGGTTTGTTGATACATGCCATCTTAATGCATTATCGATCAGACATGCACCACATTAGGGCCCGATACCGCGGTAGGCTACAGCCCAACAGCATTGTGTTTGACAGCAACTACAAGCAGGGCTGTGCGTTTTATCAAGCTTGCTACTGGCTCACTTGAACAGCACCACTCTGTCGGTGGCATCCAGCAGCGCCAGCACGATGTTGGTGAAGGCCTGGTTGGCGCCAGCTGTGATCATGACGTCATACTGCAGCACATCATGGAGTATCACAGCACGCGGAACGAATCACAGCACAGCACAGCACAGCACAGCACAGCACAGCACAGCACACCGAAGTACGATGCAACGCAATACAGCATAACAGTACAACGCACCGCAACACAATCCAGCACGTTTTAGAGCAGCTCGACACGCTTGTGCGGTGAACCAAAGCACAGACCCACCCCGTGCAGCCCATTTTGCTCCCGGATTTTGTTGCGAAGCGCCTCTCTTAGTGCTGGCAGCCCCTCATCAGGGCCGTATGAGCTTACAGCCGGGTCATTTGCCATCTCAACAGCCCGTTGCAGCGCCTGCGGTGGAGGCTGCCAGTGCACGATACCTGCAGCAGGGGACGGCAGATTGTTGAACAGCTGGAACAGAGATTGCCAAGCCGAGGGATACATGGTCGGCTGAAAGCCGGTGGCATGCGTGGGCCATGTGTCTGCAGTGTCACAAAGCCTAAGCCGGCCAGGCTGCTGACAGACACGGCTGTGTACTGGCGGTCGCAAATCAGTATAAGCATTTCCAAAGCAGCAGCTTTGCTGTGTAGCTGTGTCGGTGGTTGGGCTGTGCCGCAGGGTTTCCCGGGCTGGTTCGGTTGACCACTTTGTAAGTGTGGCTGTTTCAATGGAGCGGTGCTACAAGTGCTTGCCTTGCGCCAGTGACAGCGTTCCCGCAGTAGTTGCGACGAGTTTCTTAGTACTAACGATGCAAGGTGCATCCGTTTCGAGCACCCGCTGCGAGGGGGCCGGTTGCTGAGCCATCACCAACGACGGGTCGGCAGGAGCTGCCCTCGAGGGCGGTGCTGCGCTGCCAGCTGCGCATACGGCGTTGAGAGCGTTGACATACATTCGCGTCCTTTGTCGTCCCCCGACCTCAAGCAGCGCCTGGAAGTGGAGGGACGGTCCCCTGGACGCTAAGGAAGGTACAAACACGGGGCCCGGCATACAGCGCTTCCCGGGACACCCTGCCAATCTGATACAAGGTTTAATCGCCCAATCGCAACCAGAGGGGCAGACTTGGCCTCCCCATGCGGGTCGGCTCCTTTCTTCCGCCACTTGCCAGAGGAGGCGCCCCTGCCTTGCTATGTGAAGGTCGCAGGCGCCGCCCCTTTGCTTTTTCCCTCGGCCACCCGCAGTTCATCACTTTCGTAACGTAGGCGGTTGCTCTTAGCAGCACCCCAACCCCGGTGAGTGGCCACCGTAGCCTGATGGCCCTCCTGCGCTGGCTGCCGGCCAGCACCCTACCAATCTTGCGCGCTCAACCCTCACCGCGTCAGTTTTGGCCTCCATCACTAGTGCATGAGTGCACAATCACGCTCCCTCCCTTGCAGACCGAGCAACACCCTGCACCATGGCGGCGCCAAAGGCTACTGGGACCGTCAAGTGGTGCGTGTGTGGCTGCGGGGCCTCCATCAGCCGCCTGGGTGATGGCGTCTGCAGTCCACGAGATTTTGTCGCACTCGCCTCCTGGCTCTCCTCATTACTCTATCCCACACACGCCGTCGCGCGTACATGTAGCACTTGACACCGAGCGCCTTTGCACTCTCTCGGCTGCGATGCACAGACGGCGCAACCGCTGCGGCGGCGTGGGGCCCTGTGGGGTCCCCCCTTCGGTGAAGCCGCTCCGCTGGAAACTGGGTCACCACGTGCTGCCCTTGCAGGTTCAACGTGACCAAGGGTTACGGTTTCATCACGCCTGACAGCGGTGAGTTGTGTTGCGGCTGGGCCCCACATGCACCCATCTGGTGCTGGTTGCTGCATCAACTTGCTCGTTTTGCCGCTCCCGCGTGTCTGATCGCGGGTGGGCGCTCCCGGTGACGAGCCTTAACGAGCCTCCCCACCATCATGCGCTGATTCCTCCCTGCATCCACCCTTACTGTACATGCAGGCGGCGAGGACCTGTTTGTCCACCAGGTGTGTTTTGCCGGCAGACACTCACAGCATAGCCGCCATGCATTCCCCGCGGGATGGTTGCGCCCCTCGTGCCTTGCAGCTCTACTGCCCGCTTTCATTATGCTTCCAGCAGTCACCATCTGGCCTTCAATGCATCAGCAATGTCAACCACGACCTTTTGGTTGTTAATGCCTCATCAATACTTGCCCTCCTGAACCCCACCCCCTGGCCCGCCTCCCCGCTCCTGCAGACCGCCATTGTGTCCGAGGGCTTCCGCTCCCTGCGTGAGGGCGAGCCTGTGGAGTTCTTCGTGGAGACCTCCGATGATGGTCGCCAGAAGGCTGTCAACGTCACCGGTGCGTCACCCGCCCCCTTTCGGGGTCCGAAAACAACACCTTTTTTGTGACTCTATTTCAAGGTCTCAACACAACACTCCCTTGTGGCCCCTTGTAAGGTCATTACACAACACTCTTTTGTGGCCCATTGAAAGTCCAACAACAACACTCTTTTGTAGCCCCTTTTGGGTTCCACAATCCACACGGCAGCCTGGCATGTGCCTGCGGCTGCTCTTGTGGACCAGAAGCCTTGCCGACTGGCATGTGACTGCACCTGCCAAGCAACCATTGCGCGTCGCTTGCCGCCCCGTTGCCTGTATTTTCTACTGTTTGCCTTGCCCAGCACTCCCGTGCTCTTGGGAGTCACAGCCACGGTTCTGTTGCCATAGCCTGCATGGCTGCCGTTCTAATGGCACCTGCCTGCTTTCCCACCTGTCATCCATGCTTGCAGGCCCCAACGGCGCCGCTCCCGAGGGCGCGCCCCGCCGCCAGTTCGACGACAGCTACGGTGGCGGCGGCGGTGCCGGCGCCTACGGCGGGTAAGCACAGCTACATGCACCTCTGCATGAATTGCACCACCAGTAATCGGTCTGGCTGCACCTAACAGCAGCACCCGCGTATGTACTTGTGATGCTGTGCCGTGCCCTTTGTGTTTTGCATTGCGTTCCCTTGAGCTACTTGTCGCGACAGGAAGCTTGCATTCAATGCAACACGCCTTACTATGCGATGCCTGCCTTTGTCACGACACTACTGCAGTGGTGGTGGTGCTTATGGCGGTGGTTTTGGCGGTGGCCGTGGCGGTGGCCGCCGTGGTGGCGGCGGTTACGGCGGTGGCGGCTACGGCGGCGGTGGCTACGGCGGTGGTGGCTACGGCGGCCAGGTGCGCTGCATTTCAGGTTTGTAGTTAGATAGTCGTGGTGCTGTGCGTGCTGGCTGGGTTCTGTTGTTGTGGGTGCACCTTTGTTGGGCTCGAGCTTCTGCACCCTCAGGCCAGAGCAGTGGGTCCTCAGTTAGTGTGCAAATCCCTGCTGCCAGCGGCCAGCTGGTGTGTTGTGCAAACCCCGCATCGTTCATCACCAGCTGCTCCTCACCTCTGCGTTTCCCACTTCGGCTGTGCTCCACTCTGTGCAGGACGGTGGATACGGCGGCGGCTACTGAGCGCCCAACCGGCCCCCATGCGCGCCGCCCTGGTAGGGGCTGGCTGCCTGAGCAGGCCCCTCCGCCTGCTGCTGTAGCAGCCGCCCCGTGCCCCCGACCCTCCAGCCAGCAGCACCCGGCTGGTTGCGCATCAGACTGAGCAGCAACTGTGAAGCAGCAACCTCCCCCGAACTCACCCACGGGGATCCTTGTCAGGGCAGTGACACACCACCCCATCTGCCAACCTGTCCCACACCAGACAACGGCGCACAACACACACCCAACCCCTGCGCGCGCGCGCTGCGACAGTGCTGTGGAGGCTGCTGGCCTTTTTCCCCGGCCTGGCACCTCCCTCCCCTGCAGCATGCTCCCACGGCACAAGATGTTACTGACACGAAGAGGTACACAATTTGATGCATGCGGTACACCCCGGCGACGAGCACGTACCGCCTGTACCATCTCGCCCCCCTGCAGCAGCACCATCTCGGCAACAGCTCACCCAAACCCCCCAACCCCAAAGGCATGAGCCGCCGGCCACGCACGAGTCATCAACCCCCCTCATCGCAACAAATGAGCCCTGCCCTGGCATTGTTACACTCGAAGCACCTCGCAGCATGTTCGTTCCCTCTGTACGCTCCCATCTAGGTACACCATGCAACACCCCCCCGTCTTTTCTCCCCCCGTCTTGCGCTTGATTCTCCTTCTGGCCTGCACGCACTGCTATCGTGTGCTGTTGACCTCAGCACAGAAACAGCAAAACCCCCGTTCTTGTTCCATCCCACCACCTGGCAACCTGTGCGCTTTCATGTTGGAAACGGCCCTCCCTTTGGTGTCGGTAAGGACACCACCCTCTTTTGCTTGATCCAATTGTCTTGAACAACTCTGGCTGGAGTTTAGCCCCCGATCCTGATTATGTGAACCGACGATGTGTTTTTGGAAAGGCAAGTCGCACGAGGAAAGGCAGGGCAGCGGGAAGCGGCGACCCTTTTGGGAATGGAAGGGGTCAGATCGCCACTGAAGGAGGGGCCCCAGCCTGCCTCTTTATCGGCATTTTCAGAGTTACCTGCCTGCAGCAGCGTAAAAGAGACCTGTGATGGACACACGTCAATGCAAGAGCCCACTGTGCGAGCCGGGGAAATCGGGCAGTCAACAGGGGCGAGCAGGAGGCAAGTGGAAATGGTACTTCAAGGCTGTCCTTGTCTCAAACGCCCCACACCGCCCCCATCTATCCTTCCAGGATGCTCCACAGCCGCTGCTGCGCCTCCTCGTCCCAGCTGGCGGCTGGCAAAGAAGAGGGCACACCTCACTCACAGTCATCATTTCCACAGTTTCTCTCAAGCAGCGCACATGTTCAATGGATACATCATCAACAGAAACTAACCCTTCGATATGGGAAGGGTTGGTGTACACCGAAAGACACAGGTTAGAAGCTCCACACTGCCCCTGTCTGTTCTTCTAGGATGCGCCACAGCCGCTGCTGCACCTCCTTGTCATAGCTGACGGCTGGGGAGCGCGTTCGGCGACTGCCCACGAAATAAGCTCCGCTCACGCCGGCAAGCGACGGGTCGGCTGCAGCGTTGTATTCGTCGTCGGCGTCCTGCAGCGCACGACAGGCACAGCATGCACAGCAGGCGTGACATGGCACAGCAAACCATGATGTGTACTGCCATTCGCCAATATATTGCGCAGCCTTCCGGCCGTATTTTGGAGGGGATGCAGACAGGCACTTGACCAGCCCAGGCAGGGCAAGTTTGTTGGTTAGCCAACCAGCCAGCCAGCCTGCTATACTGCCTGCCGCCCATTCAAGGTACTACAAGGTACTACCACCTGCTAGCAGCAAGGACTCAGCATTGCAGTACCATCCATAGGTATTACCGTTAAACAAGACTCAGCAAGGCATCCACACACCTGGACCCGCATGCCAATGGCGCCCCACCCAGCCAGCAGCATCTTTGTGTTGACCGTGCCTGTCAATGGTGTTGGCAAGAGGAATGGGCACCTTGGTGCACGTCAGAAACAGCAGCGAGCCACAACTTCTTGCTTTACTTTCTACACAGCACCCAGCACAGCCATACATGTCCCTCTGCTTACCACCACCATTTTCATAACCACCACCATCGCCACTGCCACGACATAGCCGGCGCTGGTCTCAAGTAGTAGGTAAAGCTTAGCCTAGACGCTCACAAACACAGTGCCCCCGGGCCCCACCCCCCACC
>JAAMXP010000525.1:0-20849 GCA_019693395.1 Ettlia oleoabundans
GTGGGGGGTGGGGGGGTGTATTTAGCCTGTGTTGTTTGCAGTCTGGGAGTTTCGCTGCCAGACTCTTTCTCTATCTTCCGCTGTGGAGGTGGCCGAGAAGCGAGGGCAACCAGGGTCAGCCAGTGCTGCCATGTGGCCGTGCTCCTGCCCCTGGCAAACGCATCTTGCGTTCCACATGCATTCGCACACGTCGTCCTGGCTGTTGCATGGGCAGCCCCCTCGCCCCGCCAGCAGCTGGTGCCTAGCAGGCCCATGAGTGGGAGTTGTACCGCCTTACCGCTGGCTCTTGTGCAAGAGCTGTCCTGCTTATGGGTTGTGTACTGCGTTCCTGCCTCTGCCTTGTGTACCGCCTGCCCTGCAGATGCGCGGGCACCGGGTGGTGGTAATTGAGCGGCGCCGCCTGCAAGGCCGCGACCAAGGTGTGGGGCAGGCAGCTGCCCTCTGTTCTTGCTGCTACTGCACCTGAACTGGCTGGACTGTTGGATGCCTGCTACCAGCCGCCAGCCGCCTGGGCTAGCAGCCTGTCTCTATCACTTGTTACATTCTCGCTAAACGTCGGCCGCACCCCACACTGCAATACATGTCAGCACACAACAGCCGGAACGACCAAGGGATGCTCAGTAGCCCTTCTCGCCCACGCTTATGGTGCAGAGTGGAACATTGGGAGTGGTGAGCTGCAGCGCCTGGTGGAGTGTGGGCTGTTGACTCAGCAGGAGCTGGATGCTTGCGTGGTCAGCCAGTTTGGTCCAGTCAGGTAGGCTTGGGGGCTCTCAGACAACGTGAAGGGGCGTGGGAAAGGGGCTGCCTTGGCTGCCGGTCCCTCACTAACGGCAGGTAGTTTTGGTGCACTCAGTCCAGGTGTCAGCCGATTGGGTCATTCAGGTGAGGGAACGGTGCCAGCAGTAAGTTGCCACCATAAATCAAGAAAGCCAAGCCGGCAACAAATATGGGCCTGTGACAGCAAGGGGGCAAGTCAGGTGTGGGGCCCGTCGTGAGCGAAGACCAGCCAACCATTCAGCTGACAGCCATGCAGCACCTTGATCTAAGACGTACCGAGTGCGCCCTACTTGCGCCGTGTGCATGGGGCTGCCGAGCTGCTGAGTAAACTGCTACTGCTACTTCCTGTGCTACTCTGGTCTGCTACCCATTACTGCTACAGCCCAATACCGGCCGTGCTGCTGCCTGTACTGCGGCTGGCCAGGCACCAACGGCAGCTACCTCTGAACAGCCAATGCAAAATATGCACTGAAACACTAGAGTATGCACAAGTTGGCGCGTTTCCAAGTGAAAAATGCCTGTCTGCCTGTGGCTGGCCCGGCCGTGCGTGCAGGGTTGGCTTCAAGGACTTTCCTCCCCTGGACTGCGGCCCTGGCATACTCGACTGCGGAGTGTCACCCAGGTGCATATGGGCACACTCCTATGGCGGGGTGTTTGGGTGGGCGTGTTGGGGCCCGGTGAGGCGCCCGGGGTTTCGCGTTTCTGCTTTCCTGCCATTCAATTTCCCGCTTGACTGACGGGTGTTGATAAGGGAAGGGTGGTCCCCAAGTATCTTGACTGCCTGTTGCCCATGGTCTGCCTGACCCAATGCTTACTGCTGCCACCCTTTACGCCCATGCTGCAGGCTTCTGCTAGAAACCCTCCGCCGCCGCTTCCTGGAAGCCGGCGGCGAGCTGCTGGAGCACACCGCCTTCATAGCGGCGGCTGTGGCGGATGATGGGGTGCAAATCGAGCTGCTGCCGGGCCGGGTGGCGGCCCCGGGCGTACAGCCGGGGGATGTGAACCGCCCCATGGCTATGGAAGGGGGGGTGAGGGCTGGTGATGAGGCTAAGGGCATTGATGGGGGTGATTTTAAGAACGGAGTGGCCTCCAACCAGCCATGGCGGCATCAACAGGGGCGGGAACACTTGATTAGCAGCAGCGGGAACGACAGTAGCAGCAGAAGCATCAGCAGCAATCGGAGCGCAGATGCGGAGAAGCGGCAGTATAGTGGCTGGAGTGACGGCAGCAGCAGTGGGACAAGGGAGGTGGTACAGAGCTCCCGCCCACGCCCACGCAGCCTCACGGCGCGCCTGCTGGTGGACTGCATGGGGCACTACAGCCCTGTTGTACGCCAGATGCGAGGCGGCACATCCAGTCATCCCGACGGGGTGGTACTGGTGGTGGGCGGCTGCTGGGGCGGCTTTCCACCTGAGAAAAACATATCAGCAGATCTGTTAGCCACCTTCACAGACGCTGCAGATGATCAGCAGCTGCTGTGGGAGGCCTTCCCAGCAGCAGGCGGTACAGGCCGTACGATGTACATGTTCCAGTACACGGATGCGCACCCCAGCCGCCCCTCATTCGCGCAGCTTCTAGACACCTACCTCCGCCTGTTGCCGCAGTACCAGGTGTGGCCTGGTATCGCTTCTGCAGCAGTACCATACTGGTGGTGGTTAGCATGCTGTTGCTGGGTCTGGCAACCCCCCCACTGAGCTGCCATGCGACTCAACCTCCTCCCTGGATTTCCCTGAGGCCGCGTAGTTGTTGCTATGCCCCTCTCCTCTTTACTGCGTTGGCCTTTTTGCCTTTGCTTGTTGGCCTCGCTCACTGCCATTGTTTCATCGCCGCTACATTCCGCAGGCCCTGCAACAGTTGGTTCGCTCATACCTCTCAGAGTGAACATAATGCTCTCATACCTCTCATTTTGAACAAAATGCTGCTGTGTGCCTTGGTGTGGTGTGCTGATGTGCAGGGCGTGGCGCTGGATCAGCTGCAGCCCCAGCGCATCCTCATGGGTGAGCCTTGGCTGCTCTGCTGAGTGAGGAAAGGGGTCTTGGCGTATCGTTTGTTCGTTTTGTGCGGGTTCGTGTGGTGGTTGGGTGGCTTGCAGCAGTGGGTTGGCGGATGACCTCCTTCTTCAACGTACCTCCCCACCCATCAGCTACAGCTGCGCTGGTGTGCCTCTCCCCTCCTATTTTTGTTTGCAGGCGGCTTCCCCTGCTACCAGGACAGCCCCCTGCGCCCCGGCTGGGACCGCGTGCTGCAGGTCGGGGATGCGGCGGCACAGCACAGCCCCCTGTCCTTTGGCGGCTTTGGATCCATGGTAAGCTGGCACGTGTGTGTGTGTGTGCGGCTTGTGGGTGGGCTGTGTGGGGTTGATTTGGTATGTTATTGTGCAGGTGGAATGCGCTGCTCTCATGGTTGGGTGGGGGGCTGTTTCGCAGTGGAGGACACGACTCTATTAGGTGACGGGTGGTGAGGGCAATTGCCTCGTTGTATGTAGTGAATAAACAGGCGGAGCCAGTTGCTGATCAGCTTGATATGCCCCTGAAAGCCTGGGAGCACTGCTGGCTGCCTGTCGCTGGCATTCACCTCTGCGCTGCCGCTGTTTCCGCCGCTGCCCGCACCCTAGCACCCTAGCTAGCCGCCTGGGCGCCTATGTCCCTGGTAACATCACATGCACACACACACACACGTGCACATCCATCCATCCATCCATCCATCCATCCATCCATCCATCCATCCATCCATCCATCCATCCATCCATCCATCCATCCATCCATCCGGTCCCCCCTTCACACCCACCCACCCACCGTCACACACACGCACACTCACCGCATGCACGGTACCTCCTGCAGGTGCGCCACCTGCCCCGCTTGTCGGCAGGCATATCCGAGGCACTACAGGAGGACCGCCTGTCCCGCTCCGACCTGTCCTGGCTGCAGCCCTACCAGCCCTCACTGTCGGCGGCATTCCTGCTGCAGCGAGCCATGGCGCCCAGGCCGGGCCAGCTGGCGGCGACGGCTCAGCCACAGCAGCAGCGGCAGGGGGGGGGAGAGGCACATCAGCAGCAGCAAGAGCGGCAGCTGCAGGGCAGGGCGGGGCAGGAGCAGGGCCGCAGCAGCGGTGCCGCCCTCAGCAGTGTGTCTAAGGTCCTGGAAACATCTCGCTCCAGCAGCAGCTGGCTGGGTAGGATTTGGCAGCTGCCGCCCGACCACGTCAACCGCCTGCTGCGCTGCAACTTCAGCGTGCTGCGTGCGCTGGGCGCCGCCGCGTTGCGTCCTTTCCTCCAGGACACGCTGCGCTTTGGCCCCCTGGCGCTAACGATGCTGGGCATGATGCTGAGGTGAGTGTGTGGTGTGTGTCAACTCCTTAGCGCCCATGTTGGCGTGCATGGCGCAGTTGCAAGTATGCTCAAAAGTGTGCACGTGCAGCTTGTGCTCCAGTCCCTGCGTGCATTCCCAGCGTTTGGCAGTTGATGGCGTGCCCGCTTTTGTTTTAACCTGCTCAACATCAACTGCTGCTGAGTGGAAGGCCGTCGTGCTGAACCAGCACACGACCATGCGGATAACCCAACTGGCTGGATACACAAGCCACATCCACGTTCCTTGCTACTTGCAGCCCATAACCTTTATCAAACAAGCCCTATATCCACACAAGGAAAGTAGCGCTCAGCCTCCAAGCGATCATTCATATGCTTATCCACCTGCTCTTGTCCTTGCAGGGACCCCATCTGCATCTGCCGCGTGTTGCTGCAGCTGGGGCCCCGCGTGCTGCTCTCATGGGCGGGACACTACTTTGCCCTGGCAGCCTACACCCTGGGCCATGCGCTGCTGTCGCCCCTGAGGCCCCTGCTGAAGGGCAGCTGGCACTACAGGCGGCTGATGGATGCCCTGGAGTACGGCAGTGGAGCTGATGGCAGCAGGCATAGCACACCACAGGGCACAGCAACCTGAGTCAAGATTGTGGCAGTGCCACTTGAGCATGCGTTTGCACCAGCGCAGGCTCGTCAGCTGATGAGCGTCGCAAAAGGCGCAGCCCACATGCTGTACCGGCAGCTGGCGGTACACGTGGCTCGTGGATGCGCTGCGGTACATAAGCGGCGCTGACCACAGCAGCTCCTGAGCAAGAGCACTGGCCGCACAAGTCAAGCTTGCTTTCCAAGCTAAAGAGCTCAGGCTCCATTGGAGCTCAGCTCGTGCGCCTCCTGTGCCAGCACAGCTGCTTGATGGGCATCCTGGAATATTGCGGTGGTGCACTACGGAGTGGAGCAGGCAGGGGCCCACCGCTCGAGCTGAGCCAGCAGCACAAAGATTGCGCCACCTAGAAGTGCCAGCGATGGTGGCGGCAGCCAGCGCTGCAGCACAGGCGCGCTGCCCACTGGCCGGTGTGTGCCGCATGCACAACTTTTGTACCGCATGTGCAGCTTTTGTGCCGCCTGCACAGCCTTGCCGCCGACTGTCTCAGCGGGCTTGCACCTGTCACAGCGCCGCCTAGGCGCTTGCTGGCCCGGCGGGCAGCACCTGCAGCGGCTGACGGCCCTTTTTTGCCCTTGCACAACCATGATTACATCCTAAACCCCTGGCCGCATACCCCCGCGCCCGCTCCACACTACGCCACGCCACGCGCATGGGCAGTGCCTGGCCAAGTGCCAAGTAGATTGCTTGTGCTTTTCATGTATACATACAGACATGCATATATACATACATAGTGCTAGTTCCTGGTTTCAGACTGACTGCCATCAGTATAAGGTGTCCTGTCCATCCACTTCCACCTTCTCATTCTCTCCCGGAGGCTGTCCAGCCAACAACAGCTGCCTCAGCTTGCCTCCCTCTGCTTCTTTCTTTTCCCCGTATATGCACCCATTTACACTGGCCCAGCAAACCATCTTCCACATTGTCCATTGTGTCCACAACACAGACCTCCTGCCCGTTCTGTCGCTTGCCACCTGCACTCCCATCCTGCTCCTTATGGCTCCTCATGGCTCGCCAACGCTGGGTGACTCGCCATTCCCCACAACTGTAAATGGTGTTCTTGCTCAATTTGTGTTTTACTAACAATGAGCTAGTGTATGTCCCTGCCCGGGGCCTTGGAGGTTGGTTGGCACAACCCACACGCTCTGGTGCACTGGCTGGGCGGCACGCCGACTGCTGCCGACTGCTGCCGCGCCCCCATATTCAGCGCCAACTATATGCACGCAGGCTGCTGCCGTGCTAACCCCAACTGGCCCGGTGTTCTCCATCCCAATGTTCCTCCCATATATGCCAGGCGCTGCACACGCTGTACCGGACTGAGGATTAGACAGCAAGGACGCAAATTATGGACCGACTGGTTGGCACTGTGCCTCATCATCTTCCTGAGACACATTCTAGAATAGGAAACCCCGGGCCGTGGGCCAGTGGCAGTTGTCAGGCCAATGGGGTTAATTCTCTGAGGGTGCCGAAAAAGCATGTTATTGCTCCTTCATCCTCGTTGAACAGTTCGCCTTGCTATAAAGCCACTATCCTGCAAATTAGAAACACAAGAGTGTCCAAAGCACAATTACAAGGAAGGCACGAGCAGTCCACAAGGTGCCTACCTCAGCGCTCAAATGGCCCTTCTGACTCTGTGGAGTGCCACTCTACTGGCGTTGGCGCACCCTGGCGCAACAGCATGTGCACGGGGCCTGGCGCAGGTCAGCAACGGCGGCGACGGCACCCCTGCTGACTCAGCAGCGGCAGCTGCACTACTGTCGGGAGTCGACCCGACCTTGGGCGCTTTGTTGACCACTGGGCAGGACGGCCCAGGAGTACAACTCTGCATGAAGCTGACTTATGGAACCTCGGATGCTTGCACATTGGAAAGCGATACAAGTGAGTGTTGGAAAGGGGGCTTGACCACTATGCCAGCTTGACCTGTCGGGCTGCAAGGAGCTGTCGCCAGCGGGGCTCGAGCCCCTCTCCTCGCTCCCCGTGCTCGCCTGCCTCAAGCTCCAGCACTGCACCAGCCTGCGGGGCCCAGCAGCATGGGGGTTCTGAGGGGTTCTGAGGGGTTCTGAGGAAGGGGCTGTGGTACCTTCAATATTGTTAGGAGGCCATCATTGCAGCCTGCTGCACACCAGTTGTTAGGAGGGATCAGTGTGCATGGTAGGCCTGCTAGCGTGGGCCAAGCCATGTCGGACTACAGCCTCAATAGACAAACAATAGACATGTGAAAATTTTCTTATCGTGCTGCTGGCAGTCCCCTGCTCTTGATTGGGCCACGCTGCTGCTGTGCCACGCTGCTGTTGCGTTGCCACATGTTTGTCAAAATAGGGCGCGTACTGCTACATGTCATCCACAGTGACGGGGACACGAGGCGAGTTGAGCTTGGTGTGGTGCACAATGCAGCACCGCTGACGCATCCAATTTAATCAGCGCGGCAGTCAACAGTCCTACAAAACGACCTTTTGGGCATCAATAAGTATGTCTCCCGCTGTGCGCAGTCTCGCTTGTCTACCCCCGCGGTGCTGACCAGCCCGCCACACAGGAGCAAATTGACACCGCCCTCAGCAACCTAGAGAGCGCAGGGACGCCCTACATCACTTGCTGTGATGCGGTCAGGCCATTCATCGAAGCGCGCTGCCCCTGTGGCGAGTGAGTACCTTACCTGCATCCTCTTTTGTTGCTGCTTCTAAGATGGTGGTCGTTCCATGGGGAGCAGTTCTGCTGTTGCTGCTGGTACATGCAAATTGGGGTTGATTCGCCTGCCAACAAGGGCATTGGAAGCTTGTTTGAGCTTCTTGAAAGTGATGGCTGTGACTTGTTTGCAGAGTGGCATTGGCGTTATAAATGCCGGCTTGCCTGCCTGCCTGCCTCCAGGCTCGCTTGAATGTTGTTTGTATGCCGCTGACAGTGCTCAATACACAGGGTGTCGCGGGCATGCCGCTGCGTGTGAGGCACGTTCGAGAATCAGGGACAATCCCATTTAGGGAGTAATCGCTGCCAGGTCCAAAAGGGACTTTACTGTTTTGATAACCAGCACACAATCCAGCACCATGACAGTCTCTGGCATCCAACTTGCCTAACTTACATATCTGTGATATGCAACTCTACTTTTGTTTCCGCATAACGACACACCTGGCATGCCGCTTCCCTAGTTTTGGCCCTTGCACCATCGCCTTGCAACTGCCATTTTTGTGGCAATTTAGAAGCTCGAGCTTCTCAAGCTCGCTCAATGCACTGTTCAGTTGTGTAAGGGCTGCCCGCACGAGCATGCTAGTCTGTGTCTCCAGGTCCACTGTGCACTCCGGAGTGCTTCCACACCCCTGTTGGATTGGATGAGCGGCCCATCTGGCAGGGCGACAAAAGCGGCTCATGCAAGAAGGTTGGCGCAAGCGTTCAAGAGCTCGTTCACACAAAGAGGTTATGACATGTCTCCATCTCTCTAAAGTGGGACCCAAAGCACAACCTTGGACATGTGCTGAGGGTGCTGCGACAGCCTGGCATGCAGCACAACCCCTGGAGATCGCAGGTGAGTTTTGGGTTTGTGTAGCGCGCAACATGTTGGTGATTACAGAGATCGAGAGCTGAGCCGCACCCTTGGATGTGAGATCTTCCCCACGTGCCCTGACTTGCCATTCGCAGACAGTATGCGCTGTTGTATTGAGCTTCTGCTCGTCAGTAATGCTTTTATGGCGCTGATGCAGCCTTCAGCAGCAGCGCGCAGCTTGGCAGAGGCGGGTGCGGCAGCTGCAGCCCAGCTGCCAGCCGCCGAGGCAAACGCTGGGCAGAGCATATATGGCGGCCGGGCAGGCGACTTCTGCATGCAGCTTGTCCTCGCCTCTGCAGATGCCTGCGCAATAGAGAGGGACACGAGTGAGTGGGGGGTTGAGGCGTTGGGCAGGCATGTAACCAATCTTTGCCGGCAGTGCCAGCAGCAGTGCACGGCAGCTGCTGCCCCGTAGCACCGGAAGTGCAGTCACGCCAGGTCCTCGCCTTCCTCGTGGGTGCCTCTGGCACGCTAGCGCTCTTTGCGCCCCGATCCGCTGCCGCCAGCCCTTGCCTCCCACCGTCTTCACCCCAGGGGCTGGGGCGTCTCTCTCTTACACTCCCCGAGCTCCTCCGCATACAATATCCCATCAGGTCATCATGAGTGGCATTCTCAATCTGCAGACCTGCGGGACAACGGGTGTCGGCAGCAACAGTGCTGGTCAGCGGCTTCAAGCCATGTGGTTTCCCCAAGTTGGCACGCGAGTGCGTCTCTGAGATTTTGTAAACCTGGTAACTACTAGGACATCGTGAGGGGATATGGGAGGCGCACTCAGGTGACAGATAATGGAGACGACTGCCGGGCGTACTAACTGCCGGCACAGGCTAATGGGCCAAGACCAACATTTTGAGCAATAGGGTGAAAGGCAGTAGCCATGGACGCTTCCACAAAAAAAGAGTGTAATGGATGGGGACAGCATATTACCCATGTGACAAGAAACACAGGGGCGCATTGAATTGCCCTTGCTAACCCTGTATCCGCACCAAGATAGCTTTGGAAGCAGCTAGCTTAGCAGCAGCTAGCTTGGCAGCAGATCCTGGCTGCCTGCACGTGGGCGCTGCTCTGGGACATGTCGGCTTTTCTCCTGATCTAAAGACCGCTGCGTAATTCTCGTGCATCATTTAAAAATTTAACAGCCAGCTTTCTGGGGGATTGGACAGGATGAGGCATGGTGGCTGGCGGCGCCGCCGGGGCTTGCACCGCCGTGCTGCCGGAGCAGGGCGTCGTGTATTTGTTGCCATTTGTGTGCACTAGAACACAAAACATGCAATTTGCCAATTCTAAGGGGGCTGCAGCTGGTGCAATCCGTACCAGGCATCCAATGTGTGCTCCAGTGGGTGTTGCACTGGGAGAAGCTGCTGACGTAGCTGCTGAGATGGCCTCGATCTGCGTCATGTGCCGCACAGCTAACCGTGCTCGCCTACTGTTGTGTCAAACTTGCGATTGTTTGTGGTGCCAGCAGCCGGCGAGCGAAGGCCCGGGGAACAAAAATTGGTGCGCGCTATGCCGTGGGCTCCCATACCATGTTTGTATAGCTTAAAGTACGCGCAAAGTGATGATTTAAGTGCAGGGCAGCCCCTACCGATGGCACTTAACTCGCCGCCCGCCCGACCCTCAAGGCCCCCGCCCCGCCCACACATACACCGCCTGCAGGGATAGCTTCACAGGCTTGCCCGCTAGGACTGCACACGCTCGGATACCTACATCACAAGGCTGGGCTGCCGCATTCCAGGAGATGTGGCCTTGGACGACGCCAATGCCCTTGGGGAGGAGCAACCAGCAGAACAGGCAGAGAGCCGAGAGGCTGTTTGCCACGGTCATTTGCGTCAGTATCGTCGTTGGCTGGTGGCGCCTCATTCATTCCGCCGGCGACGGCAACAGCGACAGCAGCAGTACACTCGGGGCAGACAGTAAACTCGCCAGCGGCGGCAAGCTGGGCTGGGCAATGCATGCAAGGGTGGGGAGCTCCTTGGCCATCACCGCCGCCCTTCCAGCACTGCTGTCCCAAGCAGGCCCTGGCGGCGGTGCAGGAAAAGATAATTGGCGCAACTGGATCATAGCAGCCCACAGGTTGCTTATCATGTGTGTGGTGCCGGATTACTCGGTGCTAGGCGTGCTGAGGCGCCCACCTACTGCTGGCATCCTTGGCGGCCTGAAGGACGCGGCACACGTTTTCTTGGGTAAGCGTTTAGCATATATTGTGGGCAATTTGTTGGGTGCAACTGTTATTGTTGTGCATGGCGATGGTGTGATTGTTGGGTGCTTGGCTGATTATCTTACCCATGAGCACAGGTGCAGCTCAGAGTGGCGTGGCCCCGTTTGTCTCAGACGCCGCCGGACTGTTGCACCACCTGCACTGCCCACCACCTGCTCAATGAACCTCCCACTGGAACAGGGGTCCCACATGATCTGGATGAAAGTCCTCCAATGGAGTTGGTACATGCACACATCTCTTCGCCCTCCTTTCGATCCACTTCAACCTTGCAGGCGTGCGAGCCTTCCGTTTGCTGTTCCTTGGTGGCTGCCTCCAGCCCGACCTGCCCACACACCTGCTGGTGCACACGCTGTGCACAGCGCTGGCCATGGCGCCTCTACGCGACACTTGTGCCCAGCCGGTGAGCCGCTGCAAGCATTGCAAGGATGTGCTGCTCAGCATACCAACACAAACAGCCAAGGAACCCGCCTCTGGGGTTAATGGCTGCCAGCATTTGCAGTGCAGTCGTAATAAAGCTGTGCCTCCCACCCCTCCCCACACACGGCTTCCCACTTCCTAAGGCCACCAAGTTTGGCTGCCTGGCCAGCTGTCTGGCCCCATATCTGCATGCTTACCTTTGCATGTTGCCTCCTGTGTTCTTGCATGTGATCCAGCTACTGGACTCGCCTTTGATGGAGCGGCGCCTCAGCCATCTCCACGGGTTGCTGGAGGTGCCATTCATGGGTGTTCTGCCTCTTGACCACCTGGCAGGCGGCAGGCGTAAACAATGTGTTGCTGCACTGGGCTTCCTGTGCCTCTTCCTGGGCTGGCTGGTGCCCACCTACCTGGTGCTCAGGACTCACTGCCGGGCAACAGCTGACAGGGCGGTGAGCCGAGTGCAGGAGCAAGTGCAAGAGCAGCCGCTGCCGCAGCAGCAGGAACAGCAGCAGCAGCAGGAACAGGAGGAACGCGGGACTCCAGTAGCAGCCTGTATCTTGGAGCATGTGTTCATGGAAGACGCGCCCGCCTTCTTCCGCATGGAGGCCTGGGTTCTGTTGGCGGCTTGCTGCTGGCTGCTGAGCACGCTCCTGCCAGGACGATGATTACTGAGGACTGAAAAGGTTTGATACTGTGCAGTCTCAGCCAAGACGTACTGCTCCTCTCTTGTCATTACCAGAATCGCAACAGAAATGCAATTTTTTTTTTGTAAACTGGAGGCTCAAAGTAGTACTTGTAATTTAGAGGTTCAAACAATGCAGAGTAGATATTGCAGTTGGTGCCAGTGGCCTTGCAGTCGTGTATTAGCGCCCAGATAGCAGTGGCATCGCCCACCATTCTGGCCACTGGGCGCCACTTTGGGGCATGTTGGGGTGGTGTGCTAGGACACATCATGAATTTATTCTATGCACCTTGTGATATGTTAATCGCAAATGACCAACCTCTGCTGTTTAGGGGGTGTGTGGGGGTGGAGGGGGCAGCTTGGCTGGTGCCACCACGGCTGGCGCCACCGTATCATTTACGGAAGCAGGGCAGCCCACTTATTGGGTGGCTGTGCCCTCAAATACAAGGGTCCACGTTAAAAGCCGGACCTACGAGGCGCCCAGCCAAAGCTTGCTGAGACGGCAATACTGCTGCTGGTTGCTGCGCACCGCGCATCGGTCGCCAGGCAGGAGAGCTGCCGCCCAAACCCCTTGCGTGTGTCCCCCTTATCGTTCTTCTACCTTCTCAAGGTTCCTTTTTGAGCATCACTCCGTGATATTGCTCAGCGATAGTCTCGCCCGGCGGAACACCTATACATGTCCGTGCCCCACGGCGCTAAAGGCGCTCGCCTGTTTTTTATTTACTGCTGAACTCCGTGGTGGCAGTCTAGAGCCTGAGGCAAGGCCGTGTGCCCAGATCGCTTGGTGCGCGCTGCAGCCAAGGAGCCATTGGCTTCGAGACCAAGGTTTTGCACGCAAAGTGATGGTTGAAACTGCAGGGTAGTCCCTGCCGACGGCACATGGATCGGCCGCTGTGCGGCCCAGACACCCCGGCACCACCACCACCCCACCCCACCCCAACCATACATATGCAGGGGAGCCTTACAGGCGTGTCTCACCAAGGCTGCGCTCTCTCCCACACCCGCACCACAAGGCTGGCTGTAACATTTCGCCAGAAATGCAGCACCCTTGGCCCGCGCCACGCCCCTCTGGCAGGAGCGACCAGCAAAGCAGGCAGAGAGGCGACAGGCTGTTTGCCGCGCTGCTCTGCCTCGGTATCCTTATGGCCTGGTTGCGCCTCATACGGTCTGCCAACACAAGCGGCGGCGGCAGTGCCGCCATAAGCAGTGGCCACAGCGGCAATCTGGGCTGGGCAATGCATGCGAGGTTGGGAAGCTGCCTTGCCATCACAGCTGCCCTTCCAGCGCTTCTGTCCCACCCGGGCGGCGGTGGGGGGAAAGCGAAGTGGCGCAGCCGGATCATCGGGGCGCACAGGCTGCTTATCATGAGCGTGCTGCCCGATTACTCGGTGCTGGGCGCGCTGAGGCACCCACCTACCGCTGGCATCTTTGGTGCGCT
The DNA here is from genome assembly GCA_019693395.1 of Ettlia oleoabundans. Taxonomy (NCBI): domain Eukaryota; kingdom Viridiplantae; phylum Chlorophyta; class Chlorophyceae; order Chlamydomonadales; genus Ettlia; species Ettlia oleoabundans. The sequence continues at coordinate 13,021 of JAAMXP010000525.1, forward strand.
GAAGGACGCGGCACACGTTTTCTTGGGTGAGTCTCTAAGTGTTTGTGGTGTGTGTTTGCACGTGGGTGGTGCCGATACCTGGACCGATGGGGGGCCTGGGCTGGTGATAGAGTACTCGGTGAGAACAGCTGTGCTGTCAGATTGCAGTGCCCACAGAGCTTGAAGTGCCAGATTGATGCACCATTGTAGTGAGCATCACCCGTTACCTGCCAGGGCAACTCACCAAGGAATCAGGGGTATACTACAGTTCTTACCTGGAAAACAGCAGCCTCCACGCTGGGAACTCATACTTGATTGCTTTAAAATGCACCCTTGCAGGCGGGCGAGCTTTCCGTTTGCTGTTCCTTGGCAGCAGCCTCCAGCCCGACCTGCCCACACACCTGCTGGTGCACACGCTCTGCACAGCGCTGGCCATGGCCCCTCTCCAGAACAACTGCGCCCAGCCGGTAACTCGCTGCAAGCAATGCACGCGTGCGCTGTGCAGCATGCCAACACTGACATGCTCGAAACCTTGCCCTGGCTGTTGGGTGTCTACCAGGGTTTGCCAATTGCGCTGGGGTCTGAATCAAAATCTTGATTCTTGAAGTTGCCCTTCCTGCACACATAATCACATTTCAACATTTCCCAGCTTTCTGGGGTGCCCAAATCTGCATGTTGCCTCATGTGGTCCTTGTGATGCAGCTATTTGATTCCCCTCTAATGGAGCGTCGCCTTAGCCTTCTGCACGTGCTTGTGGAGGTGCCATTGATGTGTATGCTGCCGCTTAGCCACCCGGCAAATGGCAGGCAAAAACAGTGTGTCGCTGCACTGGGGTTCCTGTGCCTCTTCGTGGGCTGGGTGGTGCCCACCTACCTGGTGCTCAGGACTCACTGCCGGGCGCGGGCAGAATGTCCGTCAGCGGGTCAGTCGCTTTCAGCAGCTGGCAGCCAGGAGCAGGAGTGGGAGGAGCAGCAGCAGCAGGAATATCAGGTGGCCGGGAGTACAACAGCAACGTGGGTCATGCAGCATGTGTTCATGGAAGATGCGCCCGCCCTCTTTCGCATGGAGGCGTGGGTTATTCTGGCGGCTTTCTGCTGGCTGATGAGCACGCTCCTTCCCGTTTTTGCCTTGGCAACCAGCATTGGGATGAGGAGCTAGCTAGGCGCTGACATTGCACTGAAGTGCTTTGACATTGCAACAGTGTGAGCTTGTGCCAAGGCATGCATGCACTCCTTGTGGCATCAGCAACAGCCTGGCAACGGGCTCGAAATGTACCAATTTTTATACACGCCTATGATAGCCTGAAGCAGCTGGTGCCCAGTATTATGAGGGAGAAGGCTTTCGATGTCGCAAGGGTTTGCCGCCAACGCAGCAGGCCACAAGAGACGGCCACTTGGGTGGGCCCACCCACCCACCCATGCCGGGAAAGCTCACACATGCAGCCCAAAGCATGGCATTCCGAGCTTCGTCATATTACCAAACCATCCGGTCAACCCACCCACCCACTGGGCACTGGACACTTCAGCATGCTAGCACAGTTGCCCATGCTGCTTCTGCTATAGGAGGGGTGCACGAATTGAATGGCAACATCTGCACTCTTCGTTCTCTCAGCGTTGAAACCCCCACCCACAGGCGTGCACCGCTGACAGATCGGGTGTCAGCAGGCACGCAGCAGCATCGGAATATCTCGTCCAAGGTTGATTGCCAGCTAAGCTGCACATCCAAGTTTGCCAGCCAAAGTTTGCGGGCGAACCCCTGCGGCTAGACGCCCAAAACCTTGTTTGCACACACATTCTTGAGTTTCTAGCCTCACACTGCTAAAAAGGTGTCGAAACCGTGTGATTCTACAGAGTATGCTGTGCATGCTGCGCAACAAGCGCTCCTAAAGGGGAGTTTCTCATGATGGGTTGGACAGATCACGTCGTGCACCCGAGGAATTACTCTCGTGTGGTACATTTATAATTGGTGACAAAGGCGTGCTTGACTTGCTTTGACTAGCCATAACCTACTATGATGAATCTGGGAATGCTGCGCTGCTTCCTGATGCTTCTTCTTTTTACCAGCGCCCTTCTCGTGGTGAAGCCAGTGCTAGGGGCGCGTGGCCTGGCGCAGCAGGGCCCGGCGGCAGCGGCCGCCGACCCAGCTGCTGAGCAGAGCATATACGGCGGCCCGGCAGTTACCTTCTGCGTGAAGCTAACTTATGGTGCTGCTGATGCGTGTACAGTGGAGTCTGACACACGTGAGAGGGTTCAAGTTGGGGCAACACTGCAGTGATGCCCCTCGCATGCTGCAACACTGCAAAGCAACAAACTCTGAGTGGCGCCTGTGCAGTGGCTTGCCCCCTGCCAGGTTAGGCGAGGCCAGGCCTTGCTTGGAACCACCTTCGTGACACCACACAGCCGCACGATTTGTGCCTCCTAACACTCAACTGTTTGGTCCGTTTCAGTGTCGCTGGTGTACTCCCGTGCTGCGGAGGAGCCACCCACTCAGGAAGAGATTGACACCGCCATTCTCAACATGAAGAGTGCCGCCCAGCCCTCCATAGCCTGTTGCGATGCATTGAAGCCATTTACTGACGCGCGCTGCCCCTGTGATGCGTAAGCTGCTGCGTGTCAACATGCCTCTGGTTCCCCTGGCTCTGTGGGTTGCCTGCTACCCTCCAGCCAGCATGCGTGGCTGCCCACCTTGCAATCTCCTTGCCAAGTGATTTGGGCCGCAGCTGGTGGGACGACTGGGTTGCCTTGCCTTGATTGCACATGCTCTCGTGATAGACAACCTTGTTTGCCCACTCAGAGCGCGCGAGGTGGTTGCCGGTGCTGTTCTTCAACTGCTGCAGGGAGTTTCAGCTGCTGGTCCCCACTGCCGGCATCAGCCCAGTGCGCATTGAAGGTGCCACCCACATCTTGGCCGCCGCCTGCGCCCTGGACTTTCCAGCCTGCCAGCCCGGTGAGGAAATTCGCTGGCAGACCAACGCCAGCAGTGGCTGAAACGTCACCGAGCATTCGCTTTCCAGTGTAAAGCACACGGTTCCAGGCCTCCAGCCCTTGTGGTACCCGCACAAGGATTTCAGCGGGCAGTGACTGGAGTGAGGAGTGCCTCTTCGCCTCCCCACCCACTAAGGACACACGGTATTCACAGCCCCCTTACACTTGTTTCACTCCTACACGTGCCTCCTATTCCTTAACATGATCTTTGATAACATGTCTGTTCACTCTATGCGTGATTTGTTGCTGCCTTGTATCTTGCGTTTAGTGTTCTACTCTACTGCGTGCCCTGGGAACGCCAGTTGTGCCTCTGCCATTTCTTGCTGCTCGGCCCACTCCTGCATGTCGTACCCACTTTACTGTCAATCAGGAGTAGGCTCAGCCAATGTGATCACGCGATGAAATATAACTACGTGCCGTTGCGGCAACAGGAGATACTTGAGCAGCTGCCCCGCCCCTGCGTACTAGTTCCTATGGCCATCTGGCGAGCAGACGCTGTATGGGGGATCAGCAGCTGAGTACTCAGCAAGTGTGGAGGTGGGGTTCATCGCTGGAGTTCGCACTTAGGAGAGCTCTCCAACCATAATTGGGTGGAGTGGGGTATCAGCTTCAGCGCACGGCGTGCAGCAATTCTGGACAGCTGCTGCTGCTGGCAGCTCCGCTGTTGCTCTGGGCAGGTTGCCAAGGGACTGCGGCTCTATACCTTGCTCAAACAGTGTAGGCTTCCCAGCTGTTACAACAAATCGCACTTATCACTGGCTCCACAATCCTGCCATTCTTCTTGTCTGTCGCCAACTTAGGGGGTGGGGACCCGCTGCCATATAGCACCCTGACACATCCCCTGCAGTCTTGTACATTTGTGCTGCCAGGTAGCCTCCCTCACGGGGACTGATTGATGCTGTGCAGGCTGCTTCTAGGCTGTTCTCCACTTAATCGGCGCTGTCAGCCCTCCACCGCCGCTTTGAAGCCCTCCAGCGGTGCTCGCTGCGCCAGCATTATTTGCAGCACACCCACCTCACCGCGACATGCTAAGTCACAGGTACATGAGGATCTGGTGCCAATGCTGCAGTCGATCAATGCTGGTGGCACCACAAATGCCTGCCTGCCCGGCCGCAGCAAAGTTCACCAATATCAATGGTAACATGGTGCAGATGCTGCCAGTTGATGACAAGGGCGTTTGCTGAATGTGGAAGATGCGTCGCTGCATTAACATGAAGAAGCAAACAGTGTACTGCATGATCCTTTGGGTAGGCCCTGTTGCAACTTGTTCGCTTAAACTTGCAATGTGGGGCAGTGCAGGCGCGTCGACCATGGTGCTCTTCATTAAAGTGTATTTTGACAAAACACGAACACCCAACACACAGCATTGGCAGTTCATGTTGCAACATGACAGCATCGCTTGCGCTAGGGGTTTGCTCCAACTGATCAAGCAACCCCCCACAGTAGTGGCGGTAATACCAGCGCACCTCCAATTTCAAGTCCGCACTTGAGATGACTGTGGTTGACAGCTTCACCTCCTCTCCAAACACTGCATTCAAGCCAAGGCATACTAGCGTAAACTCAAGGGAGGCCAACAGCACACGTTCCTTGCCAGCACATTCGCCAGTGCACCTGCATGCCACGGCAATCTGCAGTGGACTGCTGCCATATCACTGCTGGCGGCACTTCTCACGCTTCCTTGACTGTAAGCTGTAACAACCCCAAGCACAACTTGTGTGGACATACTGCAACCGCCGCTATCATAGCATGATGCAGCTCAGCCCTCACCCTGGGCCCTGTTCATCCTGGTTTTCTCGGTGCCCTTGTCCCACTTGTGCCCGCCCTGGCGGTACCTCAGCCCAATGTCGACCGTGTCAAAAAGGAAGACGGATCCCGCTGCAAACAGCATGAGCGCCAGCAAGCTGGGGTGTGCACAGGTGACAGGTTCATACAAGCTATCGACAGGAGCGCAGCGCGCATTTAGCTGCCACATTGCCACCAGCACCACCGGCAACTGCAACTCCTGCAGGAGTCATATGTCTGTCTGGCAGCGGCTGCTGCCGCATTGGCCCATGAAATCTTAAGCGTGCCAGTACCAGGCAGGCGAACGGGCAGGCGGGAACGAAGAAGGGTAGGCAGTCAGGTCGCAAGTCATGCGAACTGGAGACGGCGAGCCACAAAACAGTCGCCCCCAAACCTCCCGGAATTAGCTTACCCCCAGGAAACTGTGGCACCACAGTGGAGATGGGAAGGCCCCATTTGCCACTTTGCAGCAGCAGTTGCACCACGTTTGCATGTTCCATCCAGCCATTAACGGCAGTTGCAAGAATGGCTGCTGCCTCGGGGCGCAGGTCAGGGCTGTTATTGCCTACGTTGCTGATGCAGTGGCAGCCGGGGGGGAAGCCTGCACGGTCTGGAATTAGTCCTGCAACGGAAAATGCACCCTTGAGGGTATCCAGCCTTAAGCATAACTATGCGCTGACATGAAACTTCAGCCATTCTGTTGCTTGAACGACCTGTTTGCCTTGGAATGGTAGCTGCTTCATAGGTCATGCCCGCTGGCGGCTGCTGTACTCACCCGTGTGCTGGCAGCCTGGTTGTCAGCTTCCTTCCGCTGCACATACAGCATGAGCGATATGTTGCTGGGGGACTCGCCCTCCTGCAGGACTGGGTACATGTTGGACCCCGCCCGCCTGATGCGCCCCTCAGCAGCGTCATCATAGAATTGCCAGCCCTCAGGAAGGCCTGTGGTGGAGCCTCAAAGCGGTAAGATGATGGGGTCCGTGCATGGGCACAGGCACGGTTGAAAAGCCATCGACCTACGACAGTGGTGATAGTGCGGTATCAATATTGACGGCCGCTGGTGCACAACCCAGCCATGCATCCAGATGGTGTGGATCACCCCGCCTCCCCCCCCATCCCCCCCCCCCGTAGCGTGAAAGGGTAGGCAGCAACAGAGCGCTCAGCTGAACATCACCTGCCCCAACCCATAAGTAGGCAGTGTGGTGGCCACCGCGCAGTATGAATGCAGCGCGCAAGTCATACTGCACTGGAGTGGCGCCCTGGCGCAACTTGACAGAGGCCGCCCTGGCCAGATCTGGACCCACTGGAGTGTCGAGGTCGTCGGGCGCCGTGAAGTTGTCTGTGATGGTGCGGCTGAAAGCAGGAGGCAAGAAGATGGTGGTATGTTGTGTAAGCTGGAACTAGAAGGTTGCAGGCAGCGTAGGCATGCCATTTCTTGCCTCAAGTTTTTGCCCTAGTAAATGGCATGTTTGTGTGCTGGCGCAACATTGAAAGGTGCACATCCGAATCAATGTACCTGCAAGCACAAGGCGGCTGCTCACCTGAGGACAACTGGCAGCCATTTGGGCAGGCCAACGACATCAACGACTGCCCTGCGCCCCTTGCTGCATTGGGGGCAGGCAGTGTCCACATCGGGGGTGCCCCAAAGGGCAGCGCACCCGCGAAGGCACAACTCCATATCGAACAGGCCAGTGCCCGGTGCCACGAGGTCGCCATGCTGGCCCCTCACCAGGTCCTCGCCTTGGATGTTCACACACCAGCTGCTGTGCTCACCCTGCTCCTCTGCATCGCCACATGTGTTGCACTGCCGCCGGGCCTGGGTGGTAAGGAGGTATGGGTGGCTGATGGCGCCATCCAGCTCAGTGCACAGGACTGCCAACAGATTCTCAATGTCAGCAAGTTCACCGGGCGCCCAGCCGTGCATTTGTGGCTGGTGGCTAAGATAATTCATCACATCCCTCTGAACCTCGGCGAGCTCAGCGTCGATGCGAGGGTGTATCAGGTTAGGCTGTTTGGTTGTTTCCAAAATAACGTTGCTGGTGCGTTGCGCCATGGCCTGCCAGCCAATGGGGATCAGCAGGTGCCCATCTGTGGCTTGCAGCAGTGTAACTGCGGCCAACGCTGTAAAGCTGTCTGGCCCGCAGGTCATGTTGTGGAGGCGGAAGGCACGTGCCACAACCTCATCGAGTGCCGCGTTGCCGTCCACGTCCGGATACTCGTCGTCGCATTTGACCACCTGTTGGCAATGGCGTGCACAAGAAGTATCGCTGCGTCAGGTTGTCAGCAAACAGAATTACAGAGGGGTCGCATGAGCAGGATATCTCTTGAAAGAGGGGAAAGCAGACGGGGGTGAGTTTTGGAACGAGGGTAACAGTGTGATGATCTGGTGGTAATTTGCATTGCTAGGGGCCTAGCAGATAGCTGTGCAGTAGGAACACTGCGCTCTTCACTGGTGGAAGATGTATTAACCTAGCAGCTTACTCAGCTGGTATGGTACAGCAAATGCGTACCTCCTGGTCAGTTTTAGCTCCTGCCCCATGGGGCTGGCCAGCGGCTGCCTTGGCTGCACTCAACGCAGCCGTCCGCCTGCGGCAGTGACTTTAACAGATCGGCTTGTAAGGCTATCAACCAACTCCCGACGGAAATAGTTACTTCCAGTATAGATCAAGTGATCCAGCAGTTGGATTGACAGGGTTGCTCCTCATCTTGCCCTGTGCCCCCACAAAGTCAACGTGGGGCTGCTTGGCAAGCTGCATGCTGCCATCAAAGCTCTCCAGAAAGGCAGTACTTCCTATCAACAAAGTCCGCTCACCTGGTCCACTTGATGAGTTTCTTCAGTTCTGCTCTCATGCACATGCACCATGCGTAACAGCCGTGCCTGGTCAACAGTCCTTAGTTCGAAATCCTCAATCACCACGGAAAGAACCTTGAGCAGGTCCTGCAGGCCGGCATGGGGGCGTGCCGTCAGACTTGGCTTTCACGATTGAGCTTCTTTGCACTGCCCGCAAAAGCCTGGCTGAGCTGATGTTTGGCAACTGTTGGCCTGTCTAAGCCTGCATGCCTTAAGCCAAAAAGCCCCCCCCC
>JAAMXP010000525.1:28452-40216 GCA_019693395.1 Ettlia oleoabundans
CGCAATTGGAGGCGGTGACAAAGATGCGGCGGACCACACAGGCAGATACACAGTGTGCACTGAATTGCGTTGTCAATGCCACGTCACCAACAGTGGCCTGCCCTTCTGATAACTGCCACATGCTGGGCGAGTCGGGCACAGGCTGTCTTGCGGGTGGAGCAGGGCTGAAGCAGCTCTTGGTGGTGGTGTGTGCGCTAAGCTATGCTTGCCATCCCATCATTTGATCTGCTGTGTAGCTCAAAACTCACCCTCGGGCAGCGTGCACAGCACAGGGCAGGCCGCCATCGCACCCACCGCCCTGGCGCCTGCAGACCGAACAGGTGACGCTTCGTCTGCTGCAGCCGCGTGGCAGCACCAGCCCAGCAGCTGGCGCAGCAGGCGCAGCGGCAGTGCGGCGCACGCAGTGGGAGACAGCACTGCAATGACCGCCTGCGCTGCGCCCCGCAACAGTGGGCTGCTGTGCTGCACAGCGGGGCACAGCACCTGGTCGGCTAGCTGCTCCCATTGCCCTGCAGCGGAAGCAGCGGCCGCAGCTGCAGCCATGGCCTGTGCTGTTGCCGCGTGAGCGCCGCCACCGCTCATCTCTGCCACTCCTGTTTTGATAGTGATGCTGGTGGCAGTCTGCCAAGCTGCATGCGCAATGCTGCTGACCCCTTTCAATCCGGTAACAGCGGGTGTTGCTGTTGCAGCTGGCGCAGCCATACCAGCCGCCTGCGACGCCATTTGCTGCGTATCCAGCACCTCTGCTTGCGCGCCCAGGAAGTCCCCTGGCAGCCTCACACTCTGCTGCGCCACCTTCTCAGGCAGAGTGCCATCAGACCCGCCGCCTGCAAGGTGCCACAAACAGAAGTACAGGTGCCAAAAGGCCTTTGCCGGAGCATTGGGCAAGCTAAAAACGTAACGTAAGAGTAGAAAACCGCGCCTGGGCAGCTGCATGGTAGGCACGGCACAGCACGGTTGCCAACAGCACCGCAACCCGGGGGCCTTGGCAGTGCATCCAGCAACATGCGCCCTGCGTCCCGCTGATGCTTCCTGGTTTTGAAGCTCAAAACCTATAGCTTATAGCTTGATCTTCATTTTTGCCGCTACCCACCTGGGTGCTGCGCACGGCCCCTTGGAGACGGCGACACTCCAGCCTGGGTGGTGGCCGCCGCCACCTGCGCTGCCGGCAGCGCCGCGCCCGTCCTGCCAATCCCCAGCAGCTGCTGCCAGCACCCCTGCAGCAACAAACAGTGCTGCTGCGCCACCCCCCTCAGCGCCATGATTGCCTCCAGCTGCAATGCAGGCTGGCGGCAGGTGGCGTAGGCAAACAGCAGGGACAGCAGGCCCTGGCCGCTGACGCACTTGTCACCCCCACTCCCTGCTTCCCCGCTGCCTGTAGCACCGCTAGTGTGGGGCTCGCCATCACTTTCCCTCCCAGCAGGAGATGCTTGTGCTGCTGGCTGGCCCAATGCATCTGCCAGAGATGCCTCCCCTGCTGCCTTGCAGCTGAACGCAGCCGCCAGGCAGCTGAGACAGGCGGAGGCCACAGGCAGCTGCTCTGGCGCCAGCGCAGCAGGACCCTCAGCGGGCGTAGCACGTGCCAGGCAGCCCAGCAGTCCCGCCACACAACGCGGCAGCAGCTGCGGCGGCAGGCGGTGGTAGGGGGCGCCCAGCAGCAGGGTGCCCAGCGCGCGAAGCGTCGCCGCCAACACGAGCGCGTCGCGCTCGAAATGCACACTGTGCAGCAGCGCGGCGTGCAGCGCCACTAGCATCTGGCCCAGGTTGGCAGACAGAGTGATGAAGCCTCTGCAGGAAGAAAGAGTTGCGAAAAGGGGGCGAAAGGGGAGCCGTAGGAAGGAGCCTGAGACTCAAGGAAGTGTTACACAAGCCATTTGTGGGCCAGACATAGGCGGGAGAACAAGCAAGCGGCAGGCACAAGTAAGCAGCAGCTCAGCAAGAAGCCTGCTGCAAGGCGCCCTGCAATGCACACCACGACCTCACGACCCCATGCCCACGCACTGCCTAGTGCACCAAGCTATGCCAAGCTGTGCTGTCCTAAATCTGCACTGCCCCTTGGCTGCTGTACATCTACTATCTTGCATCTCCATGTGCTGCTCTGCTGTGAGCACGACAACGCATCAAGTATGCCGTGCTGTAAGCACTACACTGCACATTGTGCTCTGCCGCCGCACCTGACAGCGGGGCGCTCCTCCTCCCTGGCCTCCGCCACCGCCAGGTAGGCACGCTGCGCTGGGCCCTCCAGCAGCGTGGCCAGCGTGGCGGCAGCCGCATGGCGCACGCGTACTTGCGGGTCCAGCAGCAACAATTGCGCCACGGAGGTCGGACTGCTGTAGCCCGATGTGTGATAAGCTGCAGCGCAGCTGGCGGCATAGCCGGCGCTGTAGCTCGCGCTACATGGGCGACTGCTGCCACCTCTGCTCCCGCAGCTGCCGCCACTGACACTGTTGCCGCTGCGGCGTCTGCCCACCTGCAATGGCGGCGGTTGATTTGATGATTTAGCCTGGCTATGGCTGGCTTGCTGGCTGTGAATGAAAGGGCAGGCCAAGAGAGCGGGTTAACCCGACGGACCCATTCATCTTACCGTTTTGGCCAGTGTGCGCAAGTGTGCTGCTTATCCACCACCCGCCACCCACCCAACTCTTGATCCCTGCTATGCATGTCTGGCCGCTACTCAAGCACTAACTCATCGCAAACAACTGCCCACCCAGCTATACACAGCCAGCCAACCAGCCAGCCAGCCAGCCACTAAACTAGTCACCCACCCACCGGATCCGCCATGGGCAGCAGCACCGTCCAGCTGCCGTGCAGGCTGCGTGGCTCTGTCTTGGCCAGCAGCTGCAGGCAGGACAGAGCGCCGCAGCGCACGCGTCCTGCACTGTACCGCCGGGTCGCAGCAGTACCGCCACCACCGCCGCCGCCCTCTGCATCGCTGCTCTCGCTGTCAGATGATACGAGGTGCAGCCTGGAAAGCACCTCATCCCCGCTAGTGCTGCTGCGGCCTCTCATGCTCCCTCTCCTGCTCCTGCTAATTCTGCTACCATTCACGCCGCCGTCGCTGGTGCTGCCATTGCTGCTGCTGCTGATACGGGTGCCAGGAGGGCGGTACTTTTCAGGTGAAGGCGGTGCTCTTCCCGCATCTCCAGCGGGACTAACGCCGCTGCATGCAGGCACACTGCTCCAGCCAGGCGACGCTGGTGCGCCACCGCCGGCAGCTGGCAATGTGGGCCCAACAGGACCTGGGCTGCCGCTGCCGCTGCCAGGTGTTGTTGGTGGCAGCGGCCTGGGGCTGCGACCACCGCTGCCGCCATCACTGGCGGTACTGCCACCTTCCCGGGCCACGCTCAACTGTCTGGGGCTGCTGCTACCGCTGCCGCCGCCACTGCCGCTGCCACCTCTCTGGCTGCGCTGCTGCTGCCAGCCGTACGTGAAGAGGCGCTGCAGGGCTGCTGCCAGGCTGGCGGCGTTGACCCCGTGATCCTTCTTGGCCTGCAGTGCAGCGTTGCCAGTAACATGAGCACAACATGTAGTTGGACACGGATTCATATACACAGCAGCACCGCAACTGCCGCAAAAGAGCAAAGGCTCCTCCAATGACAACGCAAGTCATCCCCTCAACACAGATCACAACGTAAACGGCCAATCTGGTGCTCTTTCACCCTACCCGTAACCCCCTCACCCACACCACTCAAAGTCAAACGCATCACCACATGCTCGTGTCTCCTCACCGCTGCCAGCAGCAATTGCAGCGCCCTCAACAGCTTGCACAGCAGGTGGGTGTCAGGAGTCTCTGCAGTGCCGCCGCCTTGCCCGCTCGCCCCCTTGTCACCGCTGCCTGGCCTGCTGCCAGTGCCCCCGACGCCGCTGCCAGTGCGCAGTGGCGCGGTGAGCGTCTGGCGATCTAGCATGTTAGCAACAGCCGCCACCGCTGCTGCCAGCTCTGCCTTGGTTGCCTGGGGGTGCCATTGTGGCAGCTGTGCCAGCAGGTCCAGGCAAGAGCATGCCAGCTCACTTGCTGCCAGGCTGGCAGGCTCTTGGGACGGCGTCGGCAATGCAGGCGGCGGCGACGAGCGGCACAGCCTGCACGCCTGCTGCAGCAGCTGCCTGCACTCTGCCGGCGGGAGCTTGACCCCGGGTGTCCCTGCCAGGGACAGCAGTAGCTGTACTGCTGCAGTCTGCAGCTGAGTGGTGTTAGCGGCATTCGCGGCCCCTGCTGCTGCTGCTGCTGGGCCAGCGGGGGCAGCCAAACATGCTCCCGCCAGCGATGCCAACTCAGCCGCCACCGCCGGCTGCAGCGAGGCGGGCAGCGACCTGGCAAGCAACCTGCAGACTGATAGCTTGCTGTCAAGCTGCGGCTGCCTGCAGAAGTTTTAGAGAAGCCAAACTGCACCAACCAGATTAGCAACAGCCTATATTATTCCCTGCCCGACCACCGCCTGGCAAGCAGCGGTGGTCGTGACCAGTCGGTGCACCGGCAACAGCCCGCTATCTGGAAGCCTACGCACCTTTCAAGGTGCAATTCTCGGGCCAACGCCAGGCCTTCTGCAAAGCGGGGATGGGCCTCCGCTTGCAGGGCTGCCAGCCGCTCCTGCAGCATACCGCCCCTCGCGACCGTTTCTGAAACGAGGACTTTATGTGCCTGCCTCGCCTCTAGCCAGAATACAAAGGCTGAGGGTGCCGCTTCATCTGCCACCGCCCAGAAGCCCCGACCCTCCAACTCTCGAGGTGCTTCAAGGCCGGTGTGGAAACAACAGGGAATGGAGCATAATGGCAGATCGCGCGCCAATGCACACATATCGGCTGGACAACAGGGTGGCGCGGCATGGGCTGCGCAATCTGGCAGACGATGCTCCGACGGGTCTGCGATGCAAACTTCCGTCACAGCCAATGATTGCGACACAAGTGTTCAACGTACATTGACATGGGCTCATTCTCCTACGATATATCTCATCACCTCTACTTCCGCCCCTTCATGCTCCGTTAACCGCTGCACCCACTCATTCCAGCTGGCAGTGACTGTTGCAGCCTGGTTGGGCAAGCACAAGCCTGTGATGCGCTATTAAAAACGTAAAGTTATTGGAGACGTTATTGAGCTTACGCGATAGAGGTCGGGCCATGAAGCAAGCGCAACATGAACAAGATTAGAAGAGAAGCAAGGGCCATGGATTCACAGCATGGGCACAGAAGCAAAGGGGGGGCATGCCTGGCCCTGCCACATATACTTGAATGGCTGTGAAGAACATGAATCAAGAGGCATGCTCCATTATTACTTGGCAGTCGAACGCTGCAGCACCAGCCCACCAAACTGCCTGTTGCTGCCAGCACCACTGCCGATGCCGCCATCCACCGTTGTGGAAGTGCTCTGCATGGAAGTTGTGCTGGGGTTGTGTGCCGGCCCTGCCTGCTGCTGCTGTCCGCAGGTAGGCGAAGTAGGCTTGCGGCCCAGCAGAGACGACTGCAGCACTTTCTCAGCGCTGGGGCGGTCCTCCGGATTGGGTGCCATTAGCGCCCTGCACTCCCCGGCGTGCACAGCACACACACAGCTTGGCACAACATGTGAGCATGCAGCGAACTAGCTACAGATCTTGCATTTTGCATTCTAAATCAATAGAGGAACACGACGACCAGTTGAATGAGGCTCACACTCGCTCAGCGTGCATGAGCTGCTGGCACGACCTGCGAGTCAGGCTCGGGCCGACCATCCCCAGGCCGATATGCCTGATGCAAAAAGGCATGTTGTAGACTCCAGTTACTGCCCTTCCCGAGCTGCAGGCATGTCAGCTGCCCGGCCTCCCGGCGTGCCTCGTCTACCAGTCTCAACAAGGCAGCGCTTCAACCACTGCCGCATTTGCCACCTTACGCATGTACAACCCACCCCCACACCCCACGCGCCCTCGCACCCACTCGCCTGATCATGTTGGCAAAGCGCTGCGTGCAGGTGGGCAGCAGCGGCAGCTTGCCCGCCCGCAGGTCTGCGTATTGCTGGCCGCCGCTAGGAAGCTCGCTGCGAGTGGCCAACTCCAGCAGCGTTGCACCCAAGGCAAACATGTCTGCCTTTGCCAGCTGGCCTAGCTCGCCACGCAGTACCTCCAGGGGAAGGTACCTGCAGGTTGTGGGAGTGCTAGTGGGCATGTGCATTGGGTCAGGGTGGGAGATGGAGGCGCCCCTCCCACAGGCTGAATGTGCAGCACGGCACCTTTGCATGTGGCACATCTGCCCAGCAGAGGCGTATGACTGCAGACCCCGTGCCAGCCGCCAATGTGCATGGGCAGCATGGGCAAGCCACACTGTTCCATCCATCCCGACTGCACCGCTGCTCAGCCGGCATAAGCAACATAGCCCGCCAGCCTGTTCACTTGCCCACAGCCACCCACCCACCCACCGGCAGTCGCCCTCATCCACCGCCGCCGGAGTCTTGAGATCCAGCCGTGTGGCCTGCCCAAAGTCGCCTAGCTTGTACCGCATGCCCGGAGCAGTACATCCCATCCCGCCTATATCAATGGCTGCGGCGCCGCCTGCCACGTCATCTGGCATGTCTTGCAGGTAGATGTTGTCTGGCTTCACGTCCAGGTGGGCCACGCCGTGGTGGTGCAGGTGGGCTAGCGCGGAGGCTACCTGTGGACAAGCAGGACACATCCGCATAACGACAACGGCGGAGCAAATGCGCAAGTGGCCATAAGGAGGAGCCATTGGGAAGGTGCCGGGATGCTACATGCACTGGTGCTCAGACATGGCCTGTGCCCCACCCATGCCGCCGATCTGTACTTCGGCATGTGCACCGCTCCTCTGTACTTCTGCTTGTACGGCCTCCTCTCACCTGTCTTAGCACCTCCAGCAGGTCCCCCTCCCTCAGCTGCTCCCCCAGGCTGGCGTGTATGCCCAGGCTGACATCGCACCGCTCCAGCTGCAGGTACAGGTGCTCGCCATCCTGCAGTATGGTGCAACAACGCGGTGCAGACGGGATGTAGCACACCGACGGTATAAATACAGGTGCAGTTATGGCGGTTGAACAGCATCAGTACGACGCTGCAGATTGGTTGTACAGCCCAACGGCTAAGCTACTACGTAGCAACACCCTTCCACTGACATGTCCACCCGCTTACCCTCCCTCCCTCTCAACATCCCACTGACCACCCACCTGGTGCGGCTCAGCCCAGCTTGCAAAGTATTGCACCACGTTGGGGTGGGGCGGCAGGTGCGCTAGCACCTGGGCCTCCTGCATCCATACATGGGACACCAGACAGGCAGGCAGGCAGATATGAGGAGTTGCAGCCTGGCATGGAGCGGAGGTTTGTAAATTGGGATCAGGGGTGGAGCAATAGGAGGAGCAGGATGCAGCTCATTGTTCAAGAGGTGAAGGTAGTTGATGCCACGGCAGCTGGGGACATGCCCTCCTGCCCACACACTGCCCGCTTGCCTCCCGTGGCCGAACTCCCCCAACAGGAAGCCAGCCAGCCCAGCTTCTTTGAATCCTTTTGCCTCTGCCTTTTTAATGATTATAGCTGGGCAATTGAGCCCTAATCACATCTAGCACCACCCATCCCCGCTAGCCACAACTCCCAAGTCAGACTACCAAGCACGCAAGTCCCACACTGCCGAAACCTTGCTCACTCCTCACCCACCCCACACACACTTGTAAGAAGCTTGCAAATGCTGGCCCGTCGGGCAGAGCTGCACGCTGCGTGCGCTTCACGGCATACTCCCGCCCGTCAAGTCTGTGGCGCACGCGGAAGACCTTGGAGAAGTTGCCCTGGCCCAGCAGACCTATCTCCTTGAAATCCTGCCTGCATCCAAATTATGATGGAAAGTGACAAAACAGAATAAATGAGAGATAGGGGCAGCAGTATTCCTTGGGTGGGAAACAGGGTCACATGGGAGGGTGATGTTGGGAGGGTGGAAACGCTGCCATGTGGTGGGCGAGGTGGGAGGGCCAAGATGGGTTGATCGATAGAAGCTTTTAATACATTGCAAACCACATACATGAGCAAGACGTGAGCAAGAAACAAGAACTGCTTCCAGCCACAGGCGGTATTGCTGCCTTGCTGCACCGCCCCATTCGGCCATAGATGCAGTTCAAGCCAGCGCCCACAAGGAGCCGGGCTGTACTGCCAGATCGCCACACCTGTACCGTGACAGGGCATGTTGCTGCAACCTGGGGGTCTTCCAAACCGCATAGTCCTCTTCAATGTCCCCATCCGCAAAGATGTTGCGGTAGCAAGGAGGTGACTGCAGCCGGGTGAGCGGGCGGCGGGACACGCCGCTGCCATAAGCGGCAGCGGGACCTCGGCCAGAGGGACCTGCGTAGCCGCCGCGGGGCTCAGAAAGCTCTCCTGACTCCTCCATCCCCACGTCTGTAATGCATGCGGGAGCGCAGGGTGGGAGGAATTGTAAACCAGGCTGAAAAGGGCAAGTTTGCTGCGCAATGCGCACATGAAATGCAACCCCTCTGCACCCAGGCAAACAAAAACACAGCAATACTGCTGGTTTCTGTGGGATGCTGACCTGCATGCCATGCACTGATACTTAGCACCCACCTGCGGCGCAATCCTGCCGTGGCCGCTTGACGCGGTTGGGCGAGAGACGTGCGGGTGAGCGTTTTGCATCCTTAGGGTCGTATTCAAGCCCGAACTGGTCAACGGGAGTGATGAAATCCTGGGTGCCAAGCATCTCCTGCTGAGAGAGGCAGGGGATCTCAAGCGGCGGCGGCGGCAGCGGCAGCTGCTGGCTGAGCACTGGCGGCCCTCCCTCCGAAAAAAGCGGCACGGGAGGCTTGTCCTGCGTGCCTACGCCGCTGCCGCCCGCTGATTGCTGGCTGCTCAGGCTCATGGCCTTGAAACCCTGGCCAAGCTGCGCCGACGGAGTAGGCTGCGAAGCCTGTGAGAATGAGAGCAGCGACATCGAGGCTGCTGCCTCGCTAGATGATCAAATGAATGTGCCCACTAGATAGCTTTTCGGTAGGTGACTTGAAATCCCAGCAGCTTGGGGCTGGCCAAAAAACAGACGAACAGTCTGCTGGGCGTGCTGTGCCCTGGCCCTTGGCATGCGGCGTTACCTTAACCGTTCTGGACTTAGCACCACTTGCCCAATAGAGGTTGAACCTGCCAGCACCAGCCATGGTGAGCTGCAGGGTGTTTGGGGCCTGATCAGCGGCGCCATGGTTTGAATTGTGCTGTTCGCTTCAGCGCGTCGTGGGTGTCCAGGCGCTGCCCATATCGTCTTGATTTCTGCATGCAGGCCGACCGCGATCCCCGCGATGACGAGGAGGCGGTGCCCAGCGAGGCGGAGGAGGTGGAGGAGCCCAGCCAGCGGGCGCTGGAGGGCTCGGATGATGAGGGAGAGGACTTGATGGACGGCATGGAAGCGTAAGGGCGCTGCAGCGAGCAATGGGCAGCCAGGGTAGCAAGAGCGGCAGGCACCAGCAGCTAGCTGGTGGCGAGCTTGTTGAAGGCCGGGGAGGGGCGCTGTTCAGAAACGATCCTACGGTCGCAAAAGTACATGGCAGCCGACACCGCGGCCAGCCTCTCACCGTCCCTGCACGGCATGTTGCCGCTGCTAGGCCTGTTGCCGCCGCTTATCACATCTCCTCTTCTGTCGCTCCCACCCCCACTATGTTTCTCGCAGCGACTACCGTCCCATGGAGCACCTGGACCGCTACGACGGGGAGGGAATTGACGATGACTTTGTGGACGACGTGACTGAGGAGGAGCGCTTTGCTGCTCGGCTGGCGGCAGAGCAGGAGCTGGCGGAGCGAGATGTGATCGAAGGGCGGCTCACAGGCCGTCGCCGCGGGCTGCCCGCAGCTTTGGAGGGTGCGTACATGCGTGCAGCTGGGCACGCATAACCGCACCAACTTCTTGCTCGACTGCCAAAGTGCGACAGTCCATTGGCGAAGCGGGATGCAGAATGTGTCGCTATTGGTGCAGCAGAAAAGGCCCCAGCCAGCCAGCAGGCGCATGGGCTGCCCGCTGCTAGCACAATGGTTGCTTGTTGGAGAGCCAAGCCCTCGACTGGTAGCCTTGCTCCACCACTGTTTTGGCTGACGGTCTGATGCTGTTTGATGTTCCATTCCCAACCCCCCACCCACCCACACAACCCCCGACAGAGGAACTCGATGAGGACGAGCAGCGGCCCCGGCGGCGGCGTCGCCTAGAGGATGCACAGGCAGGCGCTGATGATGATGAGGAGCTGGTGAGCACCCACCGCTTGTTTCCTGTCCTTAAGACTGGGACCCCATATCATCTATGACGCCCATTTAGCGGGGTTGTTGGTCGGTTGGTTTGTGTGGGGTGAGGTGGGATGAGGTGGCAGCTGCTGAACTGGATGCCAGCGGCAGCAGCAGGTGGTACCGTGGTGGCATAGGGCAGGGTGGTGGTTCCAGTTGATGTGTTGCAGGGCAAAGCAACCAGTGCATCCCTGATAGCAAAGCCAGCATATTGCTCCCCTTGTACCGTGAGGTTCAAAACTGAATGCCCCCCTAATCTACCTCCCCTGCTCCCTGTCTTCCCACCCACCCACATGCCTGCCTCCACAGGGCGAGGTGGAGATTGACTTGGACCAGGCACGTGGGCCCATCCGTGAGTGGATTGCACAGGAGCCGGTGGTGCGTGAGATTCGCCGCCGCTTTGCGCGCCTGCTCAAGAACTTCAAGGACGACAAGGGGGACGCAGTGTACCGACAGCGCGTGCGGGACATGGTCAGAAGTGAGTGCCCCTGGTCTTTACTTTTGGTTCTAGTTCAAGTCAAGGGTGAATGCAGAGTTAGCCTGGCTGGCTGGGTTGGGCTGCACAATTCATGTTTTTGCATTGAGATGGGATGGCTGGCTGGCCGCCTTGTCGGCATCGGGTGGGTTGTTCTGGGCGGCTGGCTGGCTGGCATTTGTTGCAGTGTCCAGCTGGCTGCAAAGCCGACGACGTGTCCAAATGTGGCACTGCCCCACACCTGCACAGTATGTAGCAGCTTGTAACAGCCTTCGCCCCTGCCTTTTGTTTCTTTCCTTCCCTCATGCAGCCAACTCATCTTCCCTGGAGGTGAACTACCTGGATATTGCCAACACACTGCCTGTGGTCGCCATCTGGCTGGCAGATCACCCGCGCGACATGCTGCCCATACTGGGGGAGGCCGCAAAGTGAGTTAAGGAGGTAGGGTGGCAACAAAACAGGTGTAAGAGTGTGGGAATGGCAGGCAGGGAGGGGAGGGCATAAGTGGAGGGTGCAGGCGTTGGACCAGTGCAGCGGTGGTGCCCTGCTCCGCTGGCATCCCAAGACCCCTGCCTCTCCGATGCAGTAATCTCCTTCAATTTTCATTATGGGGTGTCTTAGCAGCCTGCCCAGATCCTTTCTCAGTGCTGCTTGCCTGCTTCTTTCTGTGCGTCATACTGGTTTGAAAGAGTTCGAGAGCTTACACTGATGTGCTTCATGCCCCAAAACCAGAAGAAACTGGTGTCACCACCCTTCCTGCCTGTTAACCTGCTTCCACGCTTGTTTGTGACTGCAGGGAGGTTGCCCTTGAGGAGTTTGAGGATTACTTGAATGTGGCTGACGCGGTGTTTGTGCGCATAGCCAACATTCCGCTGCAGGAGTCGCTGCGGGACCTGCGGTGAGATAGCAAGGGTTTGTGGTTGGTGTGGGTGGGGGGCAAAGTGTGGCGGGAACGCTGGGGCTGTTGGCTGGGCTGAGTAGACTAGGTTAGATCGTTGTTTTGGAATGTTGGGGGCGGGTCACCCAGACCACTCACGAACTCGCCTGCTAACCATACACTCATTGAC
>JAAMXP010000528.1:0-12917 GCA_019693395.1 Ettlia oleoabundans
GGGGTGGGGTGGGGGGGATTTCACCATAACAGAAATGGCAATGACACTATTCTGCAGAGTCAATGCAAGTTTTGCGCCGCTGGCGTCCTTGTGGCAAGTGCGCCAGACAACAAATCCGTCCGTCAACTAGGCACGGACTTATCAACTTATTGATGCACACAACACAAGCGAAAGGTAGGCATGCAAGGCAGGTCCGCACTACAGGCACCCAGAACCTGTCTGGCTACCTGCCATCCCACCCACCTCATCACCGCCCGCACAATGGGGAAGCAGAACATGTAGGCGGGACCAGGCAGAGCGCGACGCAGTGCAGGTGGCGGCGCCACCCCACCCTCCCCAGGCTTGCCGCCCGTGGCCGCCTGCAGCGCACCGATCGACTTCGCCACACACTGCCGCGCTGCCAGAGACTGCCAATCGGCGGCGGCGCCCTCCTGCACACAGGGGCCGTGACTGTGCGGCGGTACTGAGCGGGTGCTGGGGAAAATGGTAATGGAAGGCATCCAAATGATGGTGCGGAGCAGTAGTATGGGCATGGTACATGGGAAATAAAGCCACAGTCAGATCGGATCAGGGGCAAGCAAATCCAACCAGTTCCAAGTTGCACCGAGAACTGGCGCCAATGAGCACTGATGCTGGAGCAGCGGCCCAGCAGGCAAACAGCTTAGGCAGGCAGCCAAACTCAGCCAGCCAGGCCCCAACCAGCACCCGCTATCAGGCCAAGGCCACTTCACCTTTTCAGTCAGCACCACCAGTTTGAGGGAGCAGGCCAGAGGCAGGGCCGCAGTACCCAGCTCGCCCGGCAGGCAGGCGGCCAGCTGGCGGCAGCAGTCAAAGGCTGATGTGGCGCCAACAAGCGGGGAGGCAAGCAGAGGCAGCACCAGCGGGCGCAGCACATCCAGCTGCACAGCGGAAGAAAGGGAACGTGGGAGGAATACCGCTTGCGCTGTGTCTGCCAGTGATTAGGGACAATGCGCTCGGGGGAGGAAAGACTAACTTGCTAGCCGCCTGGATCAGAGGTGAATTTTTGCGGGGCTGTCAGTGTGAGAGCAGAGTGAGCAGCAGTGGCCGCGTCATGACAGTAGTCAGCAAGGGGGTTGCACATCGTGGTGCAGCGGTGTGCCATTGCTGTGCCTCTCACATTAGCCAAGGCGAAGGTGGAGCAAGTGCGATTTAATTGCAAGGAAAAACAGAAGCACAGGCCTTCACCTGCTCAGCCGTGAACGCTCGGTCGCCAGATGCGGCAGCAGCCAGCGCCGCCAGTCCCCGGCTCAGCTCCTCTCCTACCGCCACCACCTTGGCCCGCACCTCAGCCTCACCGCCCAGCTGCTTGGCACGCGCCGCAGCGGCAGCGTTGCTGCGGCCAGTGGGGCCGCCGCCGCCACGGCCACCCGCTGCGCCGGCTGAACGGCCGCCAGCGCCGCGCACCGGCGGGCCGCCGGATTTGCTGGTGGCACCAGGCTTTGACAGGGCAGTGGCACCGTTCGCAGATGTTTCAGCCTGGGGCGGCTCCGCTGCCCCAGCTGCAGAGCGGCGCTGCTGCTGCTCCTCCGGGCAGTCTGGGAGCTGTGTGGGTGGCGGTATGGGGCGGTACGTGAGAAGCTGCTGCTGGAAGATTTCCTCGGCCATGATGGTGCCGTCAACGTTCTCAAAAGACAGCTTGTCTGCAAGCCAAGGGACTCAACGGCTGGTGAGTTAGCTGGCAGGTGGTTGGGAGAACAGGAATGGCACCCCGGCATGAGACACCTACGTCCGGTCGCACGCCCACCGTGACCATCCCAGGGAACCAACACCAAGAGACTGACCATCCCACCCACCTGCAGGTGTGAAGTAAATCTTGATCTCCCGTGCGCTAAGCGCGTCGTGCGGTGCCGTGTCCAGCAGCGGACGCAACGCCGCCATAACCGCCGGGAACAGCGGCTCGGCTGCCGCCGCCATGCCGGCACGCAGTGCTCCGCATGCTGCAGCTGCCTGCGCTGGTGCAGCAGAGGCGGCTCCGGTGGCTTGGTTGGTGACCAGGGCAGCTGCCACTTCAGCAGGCGCCGCCGCGAGTACATGCTCCACTGGGCCCAGCTTCCGAGCAACTTCCTGCCATGCGTCGCTGGCACCCCCGCTGTCGCCGGCCACCGTGGGGTGGTGCGCCAGCAGCATTAAGCTGCTGACGAGCGAAGCAGACAGCTTCACCTCGCCGCCAGCGGCAGGGGCAACTGCTACCGCTGCCGCAGCGAACCGCTGCTGCGGGGCGGCGTCACCCAGTACCGCAGCGACCTCGGCGGCTGTCGGGAAGCTGGCCCAGTGCTGCAGCCCAGTCACAAGAGTGGCAGCTAGGTCTGGAGAGGTACCAGCCACTGCCCCAGCCGCCGCTGATGCTGCAGCTTGAGTGGCAGCTGCGTGGTGCAGCAGCAGCAGGGCGACGGTGCGGGCTGCGGCGACAGCGGCGGGGCTGCTCTCGCCACCCAGGTGCCGCGCATGCTGCAAGGAGTAGCAAATGGGAGCGGGTCGGGAGCGGAACGGACTGGGGGATTAAATGCTTGAGGCAAGACGAGGGGTGCATACATTGAGAGATGATGTTTTAGCCCATGGTTGTTGTGCGGGGTGCTTTGATATAACTGCGATGGTGTCTGTGTGCGCAATTGCATGCATGTTAAGGAACAGCAGATGAGCAGCAAGGCACCGAAAGAGAGGGTACCAGACCTCCGCAGCAAAGGGCGCCATTAGCTCATAACAGGCAGGTGCCACTCGATCCACCTGCCCGTGCGCAGCAGGGCCAACATGGCTTGACCAACACCTGTGCACACGCAACAACCCTTTGCTCGCCTGCCACACCAGCCCTCAATCGCTTCCCTTGCTTTTTGCACGTCACCTCTCTGTGGTGTTTAGCATCATCACACCACTCATCCCTCTCCACCCCTTTTCCCAATATAACCCATTACCATCCATCAGCCCTGCCTCACCTGTGTCAGCAGCACCTCAGCCGCCTCAGCCGCCACCGCTGCGTCCTCTGGCGCTAGCCGAGCCGCCGTGCCGGGTGCAAGAAGCGGGCTGTCGGCACCGCAGGCTGCATCCCACACCTGAGGCAGGCAGTGGTGGCACGAGGAAGGGTGTGAGTGTGGGCACGTAGCAGGACACATACAAGAAAGCTAAAAGCCCACACAGAGTGCGCATGCGCCCCACCCCACCCAACCCCCACCCACTCCCACCACCACCACCGACAATTACCCTCCCCCAACCCTGAAATGCGACACTGTACAATCCTACACCGACAACCATCCTAAACCAGCACCAGCACCTTGCCAGTCCCGACACAATCAAATAATGCGGCGACCCATGTGCAGGAATAACTGAACAGCCCACCAACACAAACATCCAGGACAAACAACGTTTAAACTGTGCATCCTTGCCCCCATCACACGACCCACCTTGTCCGCAGCTAAAGCCTCGTCAGCCTTAAGGTCGGCGGCAGCAACGTATGCGGCAGCTGTGAGTGCCAGCAGGCCCTCCGGACGCGCCGCTGCCTTGCCACACCCCTCCAGCACCAGCTTGCC
This sequence comes from Ettlia oleoabundans, assembly GCA_019693395.1. Taxonomy (NCBI): domain Eukaryota; kingdom Viridiplantae; phylum Chlorophyta; class Chlorophyceae; order Chlamydomonadales; genus Ettlia; species Ettlia oleoabundans. Next base: position 3,543 of record JAAMXP010000528.1, read on the forward strand.
CAGAGAGGATGCCAGGCTGGCAGCCTGCCACGGTTGGGACGATACTTATGAATTTATATGCGTGGTGCCGGATTACAAGGACAGGTATATATGTGCGTGCAGTGCGGTGGCGGTTGTGGTGGGAGAGGGCGGTGAGCTGCTGCATCTGAACTATTACCTGTCCAACCGCCAACTCCTTCACACTCATGCATCAACTTGCATGTACACCCAAGACATGAGTGGAACGTGTCCAACACACAAGGACAGGCACCCTGTCAACCAGACTCCCTCTGCAGTGCCCCAGTCCCGCCCACCTGCGCCCGTGCCTCCTGGTTCTGCCGTAGCGCCGCCGCCAGCGCTCGCAGGTGTGCGCGCCTCAGCGCCTCCTTCTCCTTCAGGCTCTCTGCAGCAAGCGGCAAACCCGGGGTGATGGTTGTGGGTGGTGGGGATGGGGTTGCGCAGCAGATGGGCGGCGCAGTTACCTCACTTAAGTAAACAGGTGCTCAAGAGCAAGCTTTCAGCTCGCCACCCATGGCAATACACACACATGCAATGGTTGCACACAGACACTCCTGGCATCCCGCAATCCCACATAACACCAACACAGCACAATCAACACCCCGCATGCAAGGCAGCACACCCCTCACCCCACCCCAAAAGCACGCCCACACACCCATACACATCAATGCACACACCCACCTGTGAATCGGGCCAGCACAAGGTCGGGCAGCCCTGCACAGCGCGGCAGCCACGCGGCCAGGGCCCCCGCCAGCGCTGCCTTCACATCCTCACTCAGCTCCTCCTTGTAGTACCTGCAGTGACTTGGGTGCGGTACCGCTGTGGATCAGGACAGCACCGTATATGGGTGGAACCTGTGGAAAATGCGGTATCCTGGGGGTGGTACCGTGGGGAGGGCTGTGCATGGGCGTGGGTGGTATGCATCATGAGGGACCACTCCCGTCGCTTGCCACGAACACTAGGTCTCCAGGATCTCAAGTTGAGCGGCTCACCCGCAGATGAACTCAGCTGCCTGCGCCGCCACCCGCGCCACGCTGGGCCCACGGCGTGGTACCGCTGCCAGGCTGGCGATGACTGCTGCCAGACTGGCACGCTCCGCTGCCGCCTTGATCTTGCCGGCTGCAGGCGGCGGCAGCGTCGGTGTCAGGGGGGTAAGGATGGAGTCAGGTAACAATGGGGAGTGGTAGAAATGGAGCAGGTTGAGACCGACGAATAATGTGTAGCGGTATATGGTGTGATGATTGGGGTCAGGCCGCCAAATGAAATAAGCACGCAAGCAATCCGGCAGGCAAGCAAAACATGTCACCATCCATTCCTTGCCCACGTAGAGCCTCACCTGCGCTGCCATCCAGCACCTTGCAGGCGGCGCTCAGCTGCTCTGCCGTAACGCCGGAGTCGCTGATCTGGCACGACATGGCGGCAACGCACTCCGCCGCCAGCTGCCTGTGCACCAGCAACAGGCAAGCAGATCATCATCAGCACACGCAGATCCCAAGTCCCACATGCTAGGTACCTCAAGTCAGCCAGGCGGTGGTCAGCCCCCAGCGCAGCTACTGCTTACCTGCACCACCCACCCAACCACTCACCACCCACCCAACCACTCCCAGCACAGCTCACAGCTCCCACGTCCTGCCACCCACCTGACTGCCTCTTTGGCGTGCCGACTCTGCTGCAGCAGCGCCGGCCATAGCTCGCCGACGTGTGCGCTCAAATCAAGCCTGAAGGGAAAGCAGCAGCCCGTGACAAAGCAGGGTCACTTTCCAGCATGCAAGCGCTTCAAGGGGTGGGCCAGCCCACAAGGGGCGGCCGTAAAGTTCTACGGCAACATGAGCGCCATTCAACCGTCGCCTAGATCTAGAAGGTCAGGCACAAGAATCTCATCAGGCTTGCACCAAACCAGGCACTGAAAAACAGACAAGGTAGACATGCAACCACAGCTATAGGAAGCGAGTAGCAGACAAGTGCGACCAAAAGAAGGGCATGCCTGAGTGCCGCCAGCATGGGTGCCGCAGCTGCCAGGGCCGGCTCCGGGTTGCGCTTGGTCATGCGGACCACAGTGGGAAGCAGGGTGCCTGCAGCGGCGGGAGCATTAAACCAGGCTGACAGTAGTTTCAATGGCAAACCAGGCAGCCAGTGATTTAAATAAGGGAGGCCGGGAGCTCAACAGCACAGGCAGGTTGTACAGACGGCATGCTGCCAGAAGGGCAGCAAAACAACGAATGCCCCGTGCCCACCTCACCCCCCCACCCCGACCACCCACCCTTACCCCCACACCCGACACAATTTTGGTTCCAGGCGCACACACACACTGCAGCTGTTCTTTGCGGTGGGACGCTGGCAGCAACCTGCCAAGGCAGAACGGCAAAGAGGCGGGATGCAGCGGTGGGGTTCACCTGTCACTTGCTCCTCGTTGGCCGCTGCCGCCAGGCCGCCCCAGCAGGTCAGCGCCGCGGGTGGCGCACGCTCCTTGGCAGACAGAACCTGCAGGGGAGCGGCAAGCACACACATACATTATGTTTGGTTACAATCGCGATACCCGCTAGCAACAGTTAATGTTTGGTTACAACCGCGATACCCGCTAGCACCAGAATAAACATCTGTTGCTACACTGCTACCTTCTGTAAAATTATTTGTAGGCTAACACATGACACAGGCCTGCCACGCAGTGAACACCGCATCCCAGCTGTTCTAGAGCACCATAAGCTACAAAGCTGCCCAATAAACAGCCCCTACCCTCGCCCCTGCCCTCGCCCCTGCCCTGTGATTCAAAAGGCGGCAACAAAACCAAGATCATTAACGAAGGAGGTACGTAAGCGCCACCCACCTTCTCGCAGTACACGGGCAGCAGCGCCGCCACAAGCTCGCGCTGACGCTGCTCCTCCCCCTCTGCTGCCGCCAACAGCACGCGTGCCAGAGCGCCTGAGGCCTTCGACTTGGCCAGAGCTTCTGCCTCCGCTGCCAGCTGAGGCCGCTGGCGCAGCAGGGGCGCCAGGCTGGCCTGGGCGACAGCCCATGCCTCCTCGCCTTCCGCCGCTAGAGCCTCAAGAAATGCGGCCTGCAGCACACAGCACGGCTCATGCGTTGCACTATGGCGAGGCTGAGAGTTCCTTGACAGAGGCCAGCTCCGTAAATCATACACTATGCGGGGACATGCAGCGTACTGACCTGGCACTCTAGCAGCTTCACTACCGCCTTCTTCGTAGCTTCCACATCAAGCTCACGCACCACGGCAGCAGCCCACCTGACTAGCACCCGAGCCTCCTGCACAGCAAGTGAGTCAGAGGGCCAGCCAGGCAGTTGACCACTCATGGCGGTTGCAAAGAGCCACACAGGTCAAGCAGGGACGCTAGATAGGGTGCTTTGCTGCCACTCTATGCATGAGCGTCAATAGCCATGCCTCATACCCAAAGGGTGCAAACACAACGCAATGGCTGAGCTGCGAGGTTGGGCACAGCCCAGCCCCCAGCCGCAACCGCTTTGTGCATGCATGTGTGGCATTGTATGCCAAGCCTACATGCACAGCGTGATTTGCTGCAAATCTCCCTGGCAGCATGCGCTCATGCAGATAAACGCACACTGCTGGGGTGTGAGATTGACTGCATCAATAACATGCATGCTGGCAACTGAAGGGTGGGGTTTGGCTTGCATCCATGCAAGTGAGCCGTACATGTGGCTTGAGTTTGGCCTTCTCATGCTTCACAATGCCGCCTGCCAGCGTCTTGAGGAAGGTGTCGTGCTTGACTGCCACTTCTATCAGCTGCTGCACTGCACGCTGAGACCCTGCGGCAGCCAACGCATGGGGGAATGGCAGCACCAACACGCATTACCAGCATCGACAGGCATTAAAGAGCAATGGCAACCCTGCAGCCGCCCAGGACGGTTGATTATATGTGGGTGCCGTCTGACAATGCAGTAATATAGTTAAGCAAAGACAGTCAGGCCCCGGTTTCCCTACCTGCATCTGAGTAGCCTGGCAGCGTCTTGATCACCAGCTGCGCCAGCTCGACAGCACTCTGTTCAATAGACTCTGCAAATGGACGTGGGGCATGTAGGCAATACTGAGAAGTTGTGCAAGTTGTGGAGGTCCAAATGTAATCTTCTTTCGCTAGGAAGGCCTTGGTTCCCAGCTGCTTGCTTCGTCTTCTGATATTGCCCACCCCACCCACCGGCGTCAGCTGCGGTCGCCGCCACAAGCTCCTGCCATGCCTCCGCCCTATCAACAGCCGAAGCTGCCGGGCCCAACCCTATGACGCGCTCTAAAGCCTGCTCCATTTTGGGCTGCTGAGATGAATGCAGAGTCCGCTGGCCAGCTCAATGCGCCATCACCGGGCAAGATTGGGCGGCGGTGCAAACTGTCGCGATCAAGCCTATCAATATTTTGAAAACAGAATGCCGGCATCAGCAGGCTGCCAATCGGCCCTGTCCAGCCCCAGCGGTACATGTTGTAGTACGAGTCATGAGGACGTCTTGCACGTCTCAGCGCTGCGCAAACCGCCTGTCATCTCTTGCATCGCATTGAAGCACGTCATCGCCCAAGTATCAGTTTCGTCGCTCCCCTGATTGCGCGACCAATCGCCCGCTAGTTCCCGTTTCTGATAGGTGAATAAGCTTTATATACGTCCATGTTCGTGTCATTGTCTGTTAGGGCACCTTGGGCGCCTTAGGCGACCTGGACGCCCCCGCCTGCTGCTGCGCTGCGGGCATCGCCGCCGCCTCTGGTGCAAAACTGCCGGTTGGGGGATTTCCGACCGCTCGTCAGTGCAGCGCCAGCCTCCGACGACCCTGCGCTGCACCTGTGCTGTCGCCCCGCTGCAGCCCGCTGCCGATGTCCTTGCTCGTTTCCGACCCTGCCAGCTGAACTGCCCTTGCGCAATTTGTCTCTATGTTCGCGTGCTGGCACAGCAGCTGCCAGTCATGGCGGCCGCAGGGACGCAACCAACAGTGGATGAGCTGGAGAAGAAGGAGGAGGATCTGTTCCGCACAGGCCCACTGTCTGTGCTGACCAGCAGCGTCAAGACCAACTCACAGGCGCGCATTCGGCAGGCGGTAGTTGTACTTTGGCGGCACGGCTGTATATGGTGCAGCTAGCCTCCCACGCGGTGGACTCATTGCGGGCGGCATCGAGGCCTTTCTGCAGTGTGGCACGTGTGCCCAGCCAGTCTGCCTGTTGCTGGACGTACAAGGAGTGCACATTTTGGATACCACGACTTCGTGACTGACACTTGTACCTGCCTGTCTGTTGTGTGCCCTGCCTTCAGGTCCTAATCAACTGCAGGAACAACCGGAAGCTGCTAGGGCGCGTGAAGGCTTTTGATCGCCACTGCAACATGGTGCTGGAAAACGTCAAGGAGTTTTGGACAGAGGTGCTGAGCAGGCTGCTGCCACATTCTGCTTTGGTTGGCGGGCCGCAAGGCCTGCAGTTGCCTCGTCAGCACTCAAGTTTTGCAGTGGCTTGCTCCGCATCAGCCAGCGCTGTTGGGAGCTTGCCTTTGCAGCCATTGGCTGTTCTTGGGGGTTGCAGCCACTCTTGTCTGCTCCAACTGCTGCTGCATTCCTCATCAACACTACTTACTTGCCTCCGTTGCGCCGCAAAATGACAAAAAAGCTGCATGGCCATATGGCGCATGGGCCCTCTGTCAGTCTGCTCCATATCACTTGTTCGTGTGCGTCGTGTGCCTGCAGATTCCAAAGCGGGGCAAGGGCGCCAAGGCCTCCAAGCCCGTGAACAAGGATCGCTTCATCAGGTGTGTGTGTGCAGTATGGGCAGTTTAATAGGTGGTTGGTTGTGTGGTTGGTTGTTACTCCTGGTGGGGGTGCTGTCGCTGGTCGCAGCGGATGCATCCGGGCGTGTGCAAGTGAGCGCAGGGGACTGCAAGGGTGCCAGAGTTGACACAGTATCGTGGGCCCCGTCTGCAGTCGTTTTCCAAGCTTGTCTGTACATGCTGCGAATGAGTTGTGTGCAGCTTTGTCCTAAACCGCTGCTCGCCTTAAAACTCTCTATTGAGCTGCGCATCGCAGTTGTCTCGACTTCTTTTGTGTTCACCTGGCCATGCTTCGCAGCAAAATGTTCCTCCGAGGCGACTCTGTGATTTTGGTGCTGCGGGTGGGTTCTGGACTGGCTGCCTGCTGGCCGGCCGGCTGGCTGGGTCAACTTCCCATGCGCTTATTGTTTCACATCCTTGTTGTATGGTTTCAGCAACTCCAAACACAACCTGACCACCATCCTTCATGTGTGCGGTGCATGAGAGACTAAATCATGAACTCTTGACACGTGCTATGCAGAATCCCAAGTAGGCATCGTATGCCTGGAAGCGCTGGTGTGCAGCTGCTCGGCGCGCGCAGCCCCCTGTCGCGCAATGGATGAATGCAGTTGCAGCGTAGCTGCCCATTCAAGCTGCCTCTTACCTTGCTGTCTGGACCGTGAGCCCTTGTTGCATGAAAGCATTTCAGCTTCAAACACCAGCTGGGAGGCGTTAACTTGAGATTCCAGCATGCTTCTGTCCAGCCACCCCTCCCGGTTTGGCCAAAGCACACTAAGCCTATTGCATCGTTTCTTATTCGCTCTACCCTTCCTAGTTGTAACGTGATACTGAGTTTCAGGTTGCGCAGAGGCATGGCTGAAGCATTGCCGGCGCAAAAAGGCAACAGGCGCGCTATGCACGCTTTTGCCAACTCCTGCATTTGTGTGGTGGTTGTAGGATTGCACAACATCTCCCTTTTACCAAAACAAACTATCGCCGTCTGAAGTCCACCTCTCCCTCCCATCCAGTCGACCTTCTTGACCAATGCGATCAGCCGTGTGTCAGGGCGCATGTCTGGGTGCGAGACCCAGTGCAACGGCAGCTCAGGGCTCATCGCAGCGCATCTCCAATGCAATGGCACGATACAATCGTCGATCAATTTCCAAGGTGGCGCTCGTGGTGAGCACCGGCGGTGGCGGTGGTGCCGACGTAGCTACTGCCGACTCTGTTGCTACATTGCCACCTACAATCTGCGCCCAAGGTGACAAGCATCTTGCCATAGGGAAGTTAAGTTTGTTTTTACTTTAAGGAAATCGCAATCAGAACTGCCCCCACTATTGGCCGCGCATGTGTAGGCGTCGCGTGCTGCTGGCAGCGTGCTTCAACTTGGCGCCCCTGTGGTGCTTACTGGCTTCCTTGGGCTACAAGTGGCGGTTCTGCCAACAGGTATTGTGTCAGCACAAATGCGATAACATTCAATGAGGATTAAGGGCAGCACCGCGTATGCGATGCAAGGAACAGGGCGTTGGCGCAACTGCTATGCGTCAACCTCCCACCTCATGCCACCCATTTAGCCCTTAGGTTGGTTGCACTTGTATTATTTATTTTTCTATCCCATATAACCCCATGATGCAAGGCTAGTTACCTGTGCCATCATGCAGGCCCAGCACTGGCTGAAGAGATTGATGCTGCCCAACATCTGGCCACAATTACTGCCAGCGAGGCATCCAATCCTGTTGTGTGGGTCACGAGCGACCCCACCCTGCCAGACCCGCCGCCTGCTGCTCCAGCTCTCAGCGTGGCAGACTTGCAGGCAGAGCTTGATGTGGAGCAGCCCCCTGCTGTAATGGCTGCAGAAGAGGTGGCCCCTGCTTTTGGGTCGACTGTGGATGGGGCAGCAGGCAATGGAGTGGCCGCAACCACGCCTGCAGCCCCTGTGGCAGCAGCGGGGGTTGGGGAGGATTTGGGGGGTGCTCCTGTTGCGGGGGCTGCTGACGTGGCGGTGACACAACTTCCTGAGGTGGCAGATGCTGGCATAGACTATACCATCCATGAGGATATCTTGGAGATACTGCGGGAGCTGCCAGAGGTGGAAGGCGAGGTGTCAGCGGCGGAGGAAATAGTACCACGGGAGGTGGCGGTGGTACTGGAGCGGGAGCTTGAGGTGAGTAGAAGTCTCCTGGCGGGTGAGCGGGTAGGTGGAGGGGACGGAGTTGCCAGTGGTTGTAGGGGATCAGTGTGGTGGCAGCATGTATGGCTACAAGTATGGCTGGGATGATGCCAGGCGGTTTTGGGCGGCTGCCTCTTGGTTTACGTCCATCGGTGCATCTGTGTCAGGGCTGACTGAGTTGAAAATGCTGTTGGTCAGGCATGCAGCCAACAAGTCAGGCCAGGCTGCAATCAGGCTGCTGAGGAATGGTGGCTGCCATCTGGCCATGGGCGGTGCAGTTGTAAGCCTGCCGTGACCAGCCTATCCTGGCCAGCCGGGCCCTGCTGTGCCTTGCTGTGCGCTGCTGCACCCTGCCCCAGGCCCACCCTGCCTCTACCCGCCCTGCCCTGCCCTGCCTTCCGCCCTGCCCTGTCCTGGTTCCGCTTAACTTTGCTATGCTGTGTGTTGTCATGGTGTGCAGGCCATTGAGGCCCAAACAGCTGCCTTGGAGAAGGAGGAGGCGACAACCCCGGGCGCACCCAGGCTTTTGGGCGAGGCTGAGGGCATCCTGGCTAAGCTGGAGGCGGTGCGAGGGCTTCTGCGCGAAGTGTCTGGTGGCCTTGTTGGCAGCATCACCTCTGGAAAGCTTCTTTTTAGGTGATTCCCAACCGCGCTAGGCAGCAAGCACACAACAAGACCGTCGTGCGCTGCTGCCTGTCCCAAAAGGTCGCTGCGGGTACGCCGCCAATCGCTAGCAGTTAAGCAAGGATGAGCAGCAGCAATACCTATAGCCCCCGTCCTGTTGTCTGAGAATCCCTTTACACTAGAATTGAGCAATTGAGAAGAGCTTGTGTGTCAACCAAGCATGTCTTGCTTGAAATGCTTCGCGTTGCTTCCTAATGGTTTGGTTCTGCTCCAACAGCAGCCAACGATTGTTTGTTCAGATCATTTTTGTTCTCAATATAAATCTCTGCCTTTCTTCATTCCTGGCCGTTGTTCCCATGCGCTACACTTTTCTGTCATCACATACACAGCCGTTGTTGAGAAAGGCAGTCACTTTCGAGTGAGTGTATACCAGATCCTTGCCTGTGGAACACGCTTAATCTCCCCTGATTTGTGTAACAGTGACCTGTTGACTACATGCCACAGACTTGGGTTTACTTTACATTCATCTGCGAGTGGTAACGCACTATGGTATTAAATGTGCCTTAGCAGGCGGCAGGGCAACTACTACAATGATATTATACAAAAATTGCGACGATTACATAGGGCTCAGAGGAATACCAGGGCCCATCTTAAATCTGCACTTGAATGGCGGTACAGCATCTGCTCACATCTGGCCGCTGGACAGGTCCCCCATTCCCCCGCGGCGCTCGTCTCCCAATGCCCCGCCAGACGCTATGCCTCCAGTCATGGCCTCGGTGGTGCCACCAGTGCCCCCGCCTCGAGAGGCGGTGCCGGCATCGTAGCCAGCTGGGAGGGAAGGGG
>JAAMXP010000530.1:2734-49250 GCA_019693395.1 Ettlia oleoabundans
TTGAGACACAAAGCCACACTGCAGCCGCTCAGTCGACCACCGTGGGCCCTGGGAAAATCTAGAGAACACGAGGAGTGAGCTAGGAAACAAGACTACCAGCATGATCAGCGTTTCCCGCCCATCAGCCACTCACCACATACAGCTGCGTGCCGGCCACCGCCGACTCGAGGTTGTGCGCCGCAATCTTCACACCCATGGCGGCACGCAGCTCCTTGTGGTGCACGTACTGCCCCTTAACCCGGATCTCCTGCAATACAAGAACGTTGTGATAAAGTTAAGTTGTCACCACAAGTGGTAACCGGTGCAGTGTGACCGTGCCTGGTGAGGGATGAGTTCCCGGAATTGGAGAGGCAAGCCGGCCAGCCCGATCAGGTATAAGTTGCACCACAAATGCCTCCACAATCAAGTGCTCCTTCCTGAACTCAGGTGTCCCCCGTACCCTGAGCGGTTGTGGCGTGAGCAGCGCGCGTATGGTGGTGACTATGGGCCCTCCCAAGCCGCACACAACTATTGTGTCCCCTTCTCTCAGCATGCCTGCATCCGTTATAGAGTCGCGGGGGTTGAAGTTGGGGTGGGGGTTGGCAGAAGGTTAAGGGCCAAGTGGCTCAACAGCGAGGCTCGGCAAGCCTGGCTGTAGGTGAATTGACGGTACAAACACTGCGACATCAACAGCGGTGCCAGAACAACTTTTTAGCAGTACTGCCAGCTCAGCAGGGTACCGCCAGGACAGCAGCGGCTTACCATTGACTAGCACCACGTCGATGGTGGTGCCCAGCCCCTCAATCTGCTTTACCTCAAGCACAGTGCACTGCACAGAGGAGCAGGGCAAAGATGGGAGTGTATAAAAAAATTCAATATATTGATAGAATAGAAAATATCGCAATGGCCAGTTGCCCCACATTTTTCGGGGTCGAAATTAGCACTGCTAGGTCAAGTTAGCGCAACTGCCACATCTGCGACCCAGCGGCAGCTGCCGACATGCCACCGTCAGCCCAGCACATGACTGAAAACAAAATCTGCCAACGTTTGTTCTAGCCCGCGACTGATCTGCCATTTAACAGGTTCAACAATGGAAACAACAGCCAACTGGCTCACCTCAAGGTTGTTGACGAACATGAGCCGCTCCACCATTAGCGACTGGGTCAGCTTGACCACCAACTGAAGCAGGTCGGGGATGCCTGCAGGGGGGGTGGAGTGGTGGTGGTGGTGGTGGTGGTGATGGGGGGTGATGGTGTGGTCAAACAGATACGCTGCTGTGCACTTTTCCATGGGTGCTAAGGTACGCATGCATGTCGCTGTGGGGAATCGGGAACCCCGCTAGCCAGACTTAGCGGCCTGACAATACCAATTGCCTCAATTCCTCATCCGCCGACACAATTGAAACATGCACACCTGCTCGGTTTTTCAACCCAATCACAAGAAAAGTAAAGTATAAAGAAAAGCCTCACCTTCTCCGGTGATTGCTGACGTGGGCACAATGTTGATGAAGGTACGTGGGTCCCGGTTCTTCCAGTACAGAGCCACGTTGAGCCCCTGCTCGTTCAACTGGAGACTGACCTGCGACTCGATAGATGGTGGGGGCAGGGGGAAGCACGTATTAGAGCAGTGCAGGGCAGTGCTGGGCAGGGCACTGCGGATGGGGTAAGGATGGATGCTTCAAATAAAGCACCCCATGTGCACATGGCGAGAACAGGAGGGCGCATGAGGAGGAGGGCGGGACAGGAGCCAGGGCAAGCAGGGATCCAAAGCAAGCGATGCTGCTGCCAACCCACATCACTGCTCACTGACCTGGTTGAGCCTGTCATCAAACTCCTTGCGCACGTACTCCTCCTGCCTCGCCAAGGCGTCCTGGATGGGCGAGTTGGACACGCTGTTCCAGCTGTACAGACGGTCCACCTGTGGGAGAAGGACGCAGAGAGGAAAGTGGTGTCAAGGGTTGGTGAAGGTCCAGTCGAGTGTGGCAGCGGTATCACGATCAGATTCACACCACATGTGCACCGCACCTCTGCCCCAGCCCTCACGCCTGCCTTGAACCAGCCCTCTTGGCCATCAAACCACCCATGCAGCCCCACTGTCCACCAAGGCACGCCCACCTTGTTCATTGCGATGATGAAGGGCGTCTTGCGCATCTTCAGGAGGTTGATAGACTCAATGGTCTGCCAGTCATGTGGTGCGGGGCAGGCAACAGCATCAGGGGCGGAGTTACTTACCGAATGGTAATCGGACAATGGAAGTTGATCAACCGCTCACCTTACTCCAGTAACCAAACAACACCCCCCCTTCCTGTCCCCCTAACTCTTGGAAGAAACAATGCAACCTCCCAGCCACACAAGGCAAGGCGCTAATTGCTCCACGGTAACCTGCCGCCCCACCCACCTGCTGCTCCAGGCCGTGCATAAGGTCCACCACCAGGATGGCGATGTCGCACAGACCGCTGCCGCGTGAACGCAGGTTGCTGCAGGCAGACAGAAAGGGTTGAAAGGCAGGAAGTCGCAGCTTAGCAGCGGGGGTTGGCGAGTATGAATGCAGCCATTTGATTGTGTGGCAAACACATACAGCCCAATCTTGAAGATCTCCAACACAACATAAGAAACTGACAACCCACAAGAACTTGATGGTTGGCTTAAGGAAGAAATCACCAGCGTCACCTGAAGGACTCGTGTCCGGGTGTGTCGATGACCAGCAGCCCGGGCAGCTTGAGGTCAAACTGCCGCCCCTTGCGCAGCTCCTCGGTGCGCATCTCAACCGCGGCTGCACGGCAAAGGCAACAGCATGGACAGCAGGGGTTTCGCAAACGCAGCATGGGCTCAAGCGCAGCATGGGCTCAGCAGGGCACAGCGGGACTCAGCGAGGGTCAGCTGAGACCCACAATGAAGACCCGAATGTGTTCCGTCTGGTACATGGAAGTATGCTCCTCGCTACTGGCTGCCTCAGACATGCAGACACGGCTCGCGCCCACTCACGCCACAATACACAAGACTCACATGCGGGGATATACGTGGCACCGATCTGCTGCGTGATGCCGCCCGCCTCCCCATCCTGCACGTTGGTGCGCCGGATGTTGTCCAGAATCTTCGTCTTGCCTGCAGGGTGAGGAATGCGGAAAGCAGATACCCAACGGAAAGGACCGGGTCGGTACTGGCCGCAACTGTCTGAGCTGTGGGGCTTGTACATGCGCCGTCCGCGATGCAGTGACAAGATGCAATGCCTTATCACCATAACCACTCACAGCCACCTACCCAGCCGCCCACAAACCAGTGTCCCACATGACTGCCCAACCACCCACGCAGTTAAGCCCCCACCCACCCACCCAACTAGGTCCCACACACCCACCCGTGTCAACATGCCCCAAGATGCAGCAGATGGGCGAGCGCAGGTCCTTGGGGTCACGTGCCGCCAGCGCCTCACGCAGCTTGGCTTCACGCCGCTCACGGGCAGCTGCAGGGGAGAACATAAACAGCGACATGACGGTGAGGCCAAATACAGAATGGACGAAGGAGCAGGATGGGAGGGGCAAATGTCTGACGGAGACCAAAAGGCAGTGGAGGGCAGCAAGTGGAAGCCAAGGCGGCCTTAATGCAATGTACGCTGGCCAGGCTACACAACTCAGGCCCTAATCAAAAATGCATGCATTCACATGCGGCAGGCAAGGGCTCACCCGCCAGTCGCTGCTCCCGCTCGTCCTCGCTGTCGCTTTCTTCCTCGGAGCTGCTGTACTCGGAGGAGTCTGCACAGGAATGGGGTGGAAAGGACGAAGAATGTGGACAATTGGGAGGGGTGGAAGGAGGGGAAAGCAGGGGCCGGGGGACGTTGGCAGGAGGGTGGTTTGGCAGAACACCAGCAGAGAGACAAACACCGGGCCAACAAACCCTCGGTGGGGCAAACGGCTGCAGCCTGCCGCAAATCCCCAGGGGGCGGGGCACACCTTCGTCCGAGCTGTCCTCTTCGCTGCTGCTGCCCTCCTCGCTGCTCTCATCCTCATCCGAGCTTCCTTCCGCCTCATCCGAGCCCTCTTCCTCGCTCTCCGCAGCCTCCACAGCTGCCTTGGCCGCCGCAACTTCTGCATCTGCTGCCTTGACGGCCGCCGCCGCCTTGGTGCTGGCAGCAGAGGGAGCTGCCTTGCCGTTTGCCCGCACCGTTGGCTGCTCCTCCTGCTCTTCTTGAGGCTCCTCCTCCTGCTGACCTGGCAGCTTGATCTGATCCACATCCATGGCCTCCCAGTCGTCAGCGGCGTCCTCCCAGCTATCCACAGCAGCGACCTCCGGCTCTGCTGCTTCCGCAGCAGGGGCCGCTTCTGCCGGCGCCTCTGCGGCCCTTGCAGCAGCAGGTTCCGCCGCCGTTGCCGCACCATCGGCTGGCTGCTGCTCTTCTGTAGGAGCCGCCGCTGCTGCTGCTGCTGCTGCTGCTGCTGCTGGTTCCGTCTCTGCCTCCTGCTGCTCCTCCTCCTGCTTCTTCTTCTGCGGCTTCTTCTTGTTGCTGTACACAGGCTTCTTCTTGGGCACTGCAAAACAGATGCAGGGTGGCACCCGCCGACAGTGAGCTGAGCTAGGCTAGGGGTCCTGCGGTTGAGCATCAACAACCCGAGCTTGTGCCAGCCATTCCCCGTCCAATGCCCACCTCACTTCCAGTCCATTCCACTCAACCGAACTACAACAGCGACCCCAATCCCGCCAAGGCCTAAGAGCCCAACAACATGAGACGCCTACTCACGTTCATCTGGGTTGAGCCCCGCCTGCCTCAAGAACTGCTGCGCCGCCCGTGCCCGCCGCTCAGCCTCCTCCTTGGCCTTGCCGCTCAACAGCTTGCCCTCGCGCTTCATCTGCTCACGACGCTCAGCCTTCTCACGCTTCCTGCAAAATGACACGCGGGAAAGCATGCAAGTGAGCCGCCCTCGCACTTCTTGTTTTTCCTTGTTGGCGGGCAAGCAACCGCTAGCAAGCCCGCTGCATCGCAACAACGCCACACCCACAAAGATCAGCCACAGTAAAACAATGCAGGCAGGCCTGAGCACGCACTTGCGCTCAGCCTCCTCTTTCTTGCGCTGCTCTTCCTCCAGCCTCAACCGCTCCTCCTCCTCTTCCTGCGCACACATAAACACGCTTGCAGCAACATAAATGCACAGTCAGGAACAAGCATCAGTAGGCATGCAAGTGTCAAGCGGCCTGGTTGACACGCAGGCTGTGCACCAACGCCATAAGCTCTGAAAACCAGCGTAGCTCATGACCCACCTTTCTCCGCTGCTCCTCCGCCAGACGCTCCGCCTCCTCCTGCGCCCTGCGCTGCGCCTCTATTGCCTCCTGCATACGCCGCACCGCCGCGGAAACCTTGGGACCGCCCTTCTTGCCCTTGGCTCCCCCAGCAGGCGCAGCGCCGGCGCCCTCTGCAGCGGCAGGTAGCAGTGGCAACATAGCTGCGCAAGTTGGGGCAAAGAAATGAACAGCAGAGGAGAGCGTTTGATAGATTGAGGCAGCAACAACACCATGCTAATCCAATGTGATGAGGGTTGCCGGCCCCCAGCCTGGCCAAACACTTATGCAGGAAGTACCAGGCCCCCCCAGCCAGGGCAAGCACACCCTGGGCTGTGCCGACCGGCATGCTTGCTCACCCTCCTCGCCCTCCTCGCCGCCTGCTGCCCCTGCCTTCTTTGCCTTCTCCTTGGCTTTCTTCTTTGCCTTCTTCTTGGCTGCAGCAGACATCCCCTTCTCGCCACCCTCTCCATCTCCCTCCTCTCCATCGTCTCCCTCCGGGGTCTCTGCCCGCTCTGAAGGGGCTGCTGCAGGTGCCGCTGACTGCTGCTGCTCTGCTGCTGCTGCCGCGGGCTGCTGGGAGGCGGGTGCAGCACCAAGCTCAGCCAGGAGTGCGTCCAGGTCCTATGCAGGCGCACATACACACAGCATGTCTGAGGGTGAAGTGCAAAAGAAGGATCGGTGACGCTGTGCAATATGGGAACAACTCCCACCCCGTAAGGTGTGCCACTCCTATACAATGGACCGAAGCCAGAACCGGCCATTTGCACTGCGTCCAATGGCACCCTGCATCACAATGCAGCACAACCAGACACCACCGGACCATCTTGCAGACCAGAACACTCACTGCCAGCAGTGACACACCTCTTCCTCCTCCTCTTTGGTCGCCCCCTTGCCCTTCTTCTTCTTCTTGTCCTTCTTGCTGCCGCCAGCTGCTGGCGCTGCATCTGGTGCTGCTGCTGCTGCGGGTGCTGCTGCGGGCTGCTGCTCCTTGGGCCCATCCAACTCAGCCAGCAGTGCATCCAAATCCTCCTCATCCTCAGCCGCCACCGTGGACTTGCCCTTCTTCTTATCCTTCTTGCCCTTCTTGCCTGCGAGTTATGCAAACCAGCCAAAAGAGCAGACAACAAGGAATACAACCCTCCAGTTGAGAAGGAGGGTTGGACAACATGCAGAAAAGGTGCTAAGCGCAAGCAGATAGCTTCAACATACTCGCTTATGTGGCATCACACTTCATAAACCAACGGCCACGATGTCTTCCGGCACTACGTCACAGCAGCAATGAAAGCAGCGCGTTATCTGACAACATAGCAGGCAGAAGCGCCGCCAAGCACACGCACCTGCTGAGCCGGGCTCTGGCGCTGCTGCTGGCTGCTCAGGTGCCTCCTCATCTCCCCCCAGCAGTGCCGCCACATCTATGTCTGCATACGCCTTCTTATCCTTCTTCTTCTTCTCCTTTTTGGCAGGCTTCTCCTCCTGCTCCTCATTCTCCTCAGGAGCCTCCTCCCCTGCAGCCATGACCAGCGGATCTCGAGCAGCATGAAACCCACAGAAACAGCGCCGCAACCACTGGTGGCAGCGTTCTACGCCTGCATCACGGCAGCACAAAAAGGTGCGCCAAGGGGAGACTTCTTCCCATCTGCTGCTTTGGCCTGTTGTGAGTACATGATATGTGGATGTCCCCAGGCTCCTCAATAACAACCTTGCTTCAGCACTCGTACCAAGCTGAGGCAGCCAGCACACCCGTGGCTTACCCTCGTCGCCGCCGCCCAAAGCCGCAAAGAGCGAGTCAGCATCCGCCAGGATCTTCTTCTTGTCCTTCTTCTTTTTAGACTTGACAGGTGCTGCATCCTCCACTTCCTCTTCAACAGGTGCCTCCTCCTCTTCCCCATCCTCAACAGAAAGGGCTGCAGTGAGGTGGACAAAGTGAGTACGGGATCAATCAATGAGCTCACGACCCTTCAAAATTGAAACAGGCTATGAAAGAACCAACAACAGCCCAGCTTGCAAGCAGATGATGCAAGCAAGATGATGATTGAACAGCTTCAACTCTGTGCAACAAGCCATGAGCACACATTGCAGATTGCCCAGTCCACTCCAAGCCCGGCTGTAGTGCACACGGTGGGTGTGCTCCGTGCGCATGCCATATAAACACCATATCTGGCCACGCGCCCCCAGCGCACCTGCAAACACGCTGTTGACATCCCCAGCTTTCTTATCCTTCTTTGACTTTGGCTTAACGACGGGTGCCTCCTCCTCCTCTTCCTCCTCGGCCTCCTCTTCGCCACCAGCCAACGCCGCAAACAGGCTGTCTGTGTCAGGCTGCTTGCTCTTCTTCTTCTTTTCCTTATCTTTCTTCTCCTTCTTGCCGGCAGAAGCGCCATAGATTGCACCCTACAAGGCAGGTGATGAAAGTGCAGATTTGTGTGATGCACACTGGCATGCACACAATCACACTGGCATCCTGCGCACGTGCAAATAACACGGCTATGGTTCCAGAGTAGCAGCAGCGCTAAGCATGCAGGCTGTGCCACCGGCGTTTGGGGCAAGTAATTGCCCTGCTACAGAACTGACTGTACCGGAAGGCTGGCAGCACTCCAGGGTTGCCCTCCATGGGGGTCAATTCGCTGCACCAACTGACTGTACTGCCCAGGTGGCCTGTAGCGCCCAGCTGGCTTGCACTGCTCACCTCTGGAGGCTCCTCTGGGCACTGCTCTCCCACCTCCATGTCATCCGGCAGAACCACCAGCACACCATCTGCCAACAGGAGGTGCGAAGTTCCGTATTGAGTTTGAATTAGTAAAGTATCAACATACCGTACCGGAAGCAAGCACTTCTCTGTGGTTTTGGTTGGGCCGCATGCCTGGGACAACATCTGCTGCAAAAGAATTGGGTTACCATGCTGGTTGGCTGCCTGCTGCCCACTGCTTGCTAGGATGGCTTGTGCCCGCCCAGCAACGGTACCAGCTCCCCATACCTGGCTCAGCCACCCAGCCGCACTCGTGTGCGCTGCACAGCATGCCATAGCTCTCCACCCCACGCAGCACTGCCTGCTCAATCTTCATGCCGCTGTGAGTGGTGCAGCCAATCGGCTGCAGCAGGGTAGGCAAACAAATCTCGACCTGACCAGTGAATTTTTTAGTAGAAGCTGTGCCACGTACGATGGAAAGCAACAATGCAAGCAACAGCAGTTGGCCAAATTGCAGCCCAGCAAACCGCACAACCACTCGGCTTCTCTTTTTCTAAGCAGCTACTCACCGCAAACACCACCTTCATTCCCTCCTCCACATTCTGCGCGTTGGTCACAACCTTGTATGTCGTGGCATCACCAGCGTCCACCTGGCACACCCTCAGGCGGTCGGCTTTGGGGTGTGGCGCCACGCTCAACACCTCCGCCACACGCATTACGGGGGCAGCAGTTGCCTGCAACACAGGTAAGTGCTGAACGACAAGAGTAAGCTGTAAAGAACAGCAGCAGAATGGTGATGAAGGGCCCGCAGCAGGAGTTGAGACGACCACGTGAGGCTCTTTCATCAAAAGCAACAGCTGCCCTACTAAGATAGCAGGCACTGTGCCCAGCCCTGCTGTGCAAAAGCTGCATGCTACGCAATGCAAAAGCTTTTTGATGTGCATGCGGTGTGATGCCAAAAGACCCTGCATCACCGCAACCTAGCCTCACAACCGCTGCTTCTACAGAGCCCCAAAGGATCCCACCTTGCTGTCTGGCTCCTCGTCCTCTCCTTGCTCCTCCTCCTCTTCCTCCTCCTCGTCATCGCCATTGAGCAGCGCAAACACACTTCCCCCGCTGACGTTGCCCTTCTTTTTTTTGCTTCCTGTCTTCTGCTGTGTCTGACTCAGCGGCACTTCCTCCTCGTCCTCGTCCTCCTCCTCTGCTTCAACCGCTGCCGGCAGCTTGGGTTCATCATCGTCTGAATCAAAGGCAGCTGCCTTTTTGTTCTTCTTGTCCCTTTTGCCCTTCCTCTCCTTCTTCTTGGCTGCAACACACGACCCAGGCAGCGGTGAATGGATGCAGACAGCGCAAGGGAGGCAGCCGCTGCAATAGCGGCTGGCAGTGGCGGCTGGAACCTCACAAGGGTCGGGTGCATGCTGCTGGGCCCAACGGCGGCTAAGGGGCGATCAAATCTTCCTCCCAGCAATGTGGGCTGCTTCCCAGGGCGCTGAGGACCCAGCACACGCCAGGACAGCGTCAGCATGCGTCTTGCAGATGTTGCTGCTTTTGCGGAGGCAGCTGGCGCAAACGCAGTCGCACTTGGTCGTCCATATGATTCACCGCTCACTGTTACCCTGCCTACCTGCAGGTTGAGCAGGTTCGTCAGCCGGCGCCTCTTCCTTCAGGTGTTTTAGCTCGCCACTCTCATCCAACTCAAAGTCCTTTTCCCAGTCGTCATTGACCTTCCTCCCCTTCTTCCCCATTGCGCCAGCAGAGGTCTGGCGCCGGTGACTGAGCCAACGGCTGGCACAGTGGGTGCAGTTCAGATGCGTGGCTTGCAAGAGGCTCGCAGATTGATGCTCAAGCTCCTATCAATAAAGAGAATGAAAAGAGCGTCCAGCTCATCACAGCACAGCACAGCAGGCATTTGTGCTGCTGCTGAAACTTGCTGCAATGGTCATGAAACGTTTGGTGATGGCTGTTCACCGTTAATGGACGCGTTGAGGGGGGAGCTGGAGGGCTGTGGCATCCGTGTCAAACCCTCCTGGCTCAGTGGTTGTGCGGCGCACTTGGAGGGCACGGCACCGGGCTTTTGCCGTGCCTCTGTGGAAGAGAAGGCCAAGTACTTGCTCCAGCAGCTCTTGCAGAACGATTTCAATCAGTGCGGGGCGGCCACTTTGCCTCCCGGTGTGCAGGTGCGGCACTGAAAGGGTATGATCGCCGAGCTACGGCGAGCAGAAGGAGAGGCTGGCAGTGGCTTGGCGCTGCATTGATTTGTCGCCTGCCTGTTGCTGCCTGCTTGCCGCCGCAGGGCCTGCATGACACGGTGCTGCCCGGCAAGCTGGTTCTGCAAGTGGTAGAGGTGGTCAACATAGGCACTGTGGTGCGAGAACGCTACTCAGGCAATGACAGCGCTTCTCGATGCCTCAAGCTGCTGCTCACCGATGGTGGGTGCTAGATCAATTGGTGCCGATGGTGGCGCCGACGGTCAATGCGCTGCCTGTTTTGTTGAATGCTGCTGCGCCACTGTCTACTGCTGTTGTGTGCCATCATGCACACTACATTGCGTGCAAAGCAGCCAAATGAAATGCTACCTGGTAGCACCCACGTGCTCGCCTGCACCTCATGCGCGCAACATGCCAACCTATGCAGGCGTGCAACGGGTGGCTGGCATGGAGTACCGGCCCACGCCGGCACTTCACTCTGCCATGCCAGCGGGCACCAAGGTGGTGTTGCAGAATGTTGCTGTGCGGCGAGGCATCTTACTGCTCACGCCCCAGACATGCGCCGTGCTGGGCGGTCAAGTGGCACAGCTAGAGGAGGCCCGACTGCGCATGGTGGCACATTGGACGCAGCCGGCAGGTGGGCATTCCGGTGCAGTGCTCAAAACTGGCATCTGAGCCAGACGCACTTGTTGCAATGCTGCTGCAGCCTGGTGGCACTGGAGGGGCCCCGCGTGTCGGCCAGCCATCCAGCTGTCCCACGCGCACTGCCCTGTTCATGGTTGTTTGGCAACTTTGCTGCCGTATTGGGTGCCCATGTTGGTGATTGCAGTGGGCAAGAGAGGGCCGCCCCTTACCATGCAGCAAGCTGCGGCGGAAGCTTCAAGAGCAGCGTGGGCGGATGGCAGTGCTCCCAGCGGCAATGGCGGTCCTCCACCCCCTCAGCAGCAGGTGCAGTATCAGGGGGCCAATGCGCAGCACCATCAGCCACTAGGGCAAGGCAATGTGCAGGGCATCTCGCAGCAGACAACGCAGCAAATGTCACAGCAGCAGCAACAGCAGCAGCAGCACATTTTGCAGGCACGGCCAGGCGGACCTTCCAGCGGTCGCCTGCAAGCAGCACACACAGCAGCAATGGCGCAGCCTACAAGAGGTGAGACACAAGCCCAGCAGCAGCAGCAGCAGCAGCAGCAGCAGGAGCCACTGCCGGCACATCTGTCTGTACAGGGCCCTGCAGGGCCTTCACGGCAGCATAGCGGCAGCGGAAGAAGCATCAGCTTAGGCTTGGCTGTCGAAGTGCCGCCGCGGCAGCAGCAGTCGCAGCATCCCCCTCAGCCACAGCAACAGCAGAACCAACATGACTCTGGCCAGAGTTTCAGCTTCGGTTGCCAGGGACGACAGCAACAGCAGCAGCAAGCTGCTACTGGTGTGGGCAATAGTGGCACATTGGTCGGTGCCAGGCCGCCCGCAGCAGCTGCCCCTCTGCAAGAGCGCAATCGCAGTGAGGCAGCTTCAGGCGGCGCCAAGTAAGTTTACCGGCCAGGTACATGTGCTGTTCCAGTAGTCATTTGCAGGGTGGCTGTGATGCCGTGCTGCGAACCGTGCCCTCTTGCTGCTTCAATGTGCCTTCTATTGTTGTGCAGGCGCAGCCGGCTAGCATTACCGAAGCATCCTAGCCAGCAGGGGCAGGCAGCGTTGCCAGGCCAGCAGCCAGCAGACATGCAGACAACTGCCGCCGACTTCTCCTTTGCACAGCCATTGCAGCAGCAGCAGCAGCGGCAGCAGAATGCTTTTCTCATTCGACGCCCTGCCATGCAAAGCGGTCAGGTCTACACTGCGCCGCTGCAGCGGTTGCGGACGGTCGCAGCAGGGGTTGCAGCAGCACCAAACGGAGGGTTGGCAGCAGGCACCGATGACGACCCCATCTGCTTGAGTGATGATGAGCACCAGCAGCAGCACGGTCCAGGCTGTGGTGCTGGGACTGGACTTGGCACTGGTTGTGGCAGCGGGCCAGCGGATGTGGAGATGGCAGACTCGACAGATCACGATATAGGCTGGGAAGCAGCTGATGGTGAGGCAGCATTGGTATGTCACGCTGTGTTGTGTCGCCAAATTACCCAGCACCTCAGCAAGAAGCAGACACATCAACAGTGGAGGAGTTGGCATCGTAAGAGTTTGATACAAACCTTCCCTTTCTGCATGTGCAGAACTTGACTGGGAGGGTGAGGACCCTCCTGAGCCTGAGCCGCAGCTGGAACCTTGGGAGCGAGGCTTTGACGCTGATGAGCCGGAGGCAGAGGGGCTGCGGGCAGACGAGGGTGGCGAGGCGGATGGGGAAGGGCAGGAGGAAGGGGATGCGGCTGAAGGGGAGGAGAATGTGGAGGAGCTTGATGATGAGCAGCACGCTGCAGGCGAGATGCAGCAGGAAGATGGGCCCGGCAGCTGTCAGGATGCCCAGCAGCAGCAGCAGCAGCTGCGGCAGCTTGTGGCAGATCCAAGCAGCCACAGCAGTGCTGGCAGGCGGGAGATGTTGCCAATCAGTGGCAATGGACGTCCTGCCAATGGAGATGTTGTCGCAGCTGGCAGCGGTGAGGATGGATGGGACGATGAGGACGGGGAAGAGCAGCATCAACAGCAAGAGGAACAGGACACGGGAGCAGGTCGAAATGCTGCATCAACTGCTAGCTTGCCTGATGCTGCACAACAGGCCTGTGCGCCTGTGCAGGGAGCCGCTGTGGCGCTGTGTCCGCGCCGACGAAGCGGTCAGGCAGCCGAGCAGGCGCAGCACCAGCAGCAGCACCAAAGCAATTCCCCAGCGCACAGCGCTCCTTTCAAGGCAACACGGCTTGCAATGCATCCCAGCGACAGCAAGCTGGATCAGCATCAGAGTGCACAGTTGGGGGCTGACCCGCCACAGCAGCAGCAGCAGCAGCCACAGTCCGAAGTGCTCAAATTGGAGCCCCTTGATCCTAACCTGCTTAACGCTGCACCCTCATTGGCAGAAGTGCTGTATTCCTCTGAGCCCACCCCACCAAAGCTGACTCATGTACCACTGCAAGGTGGAGCAGCAGCAGTACCAGCACAAGTAGAGGGGCAGAAAACTTCCGCCATAGCGGGACCAGCAGGGGCAGCAGTGATGGGCCTGTCGCCCGTGCCTTCTCCGCTCAGCAGCACCCCACTCAGCAGCGCTCTGGCTGGCCAGCTTGCGGCAGGCCGCACTGGTGGGCTGCTACCCACAATGCCCTCACTGCAGGCCTCTGCAAAGAGCCGCGTAACGGCCGCCCCTAGCCTCCCCAGCCGGCAGGGGCCAACGGCAACAGCCATGGCGGCGCCACCCATTGCGGCGTTCCCAGCAGCAGTAACCGTTGATAGTGACGATGACATGCCTTCCTTCGATCTTCTACCAAACCTCAGTCCCGCCAAGAGCCGGACGGCCGATACCAGCGCCAGCAGTGCGGATGAACCATTCATCTATCTCCTGCAACTGAGCCAGCGGGCTGCCGTTGCAGGCATGTATAAGGCAACCCTGTTTTTTCTGCTGGTTTGCCTGCACGTGCTACTGCTTGTGCCGTCCTGCCGTCCAGCCTGCATCCTTCATGCGTGGCAATTTCCTTTTGTGCCAGCAAATGCTCTTGTGGATGTTTAGGCTGCCACACGTGCCAGCTCCAGCAAGTTTTGCTGCGCATTGCTCAAGTTTGCTATTACAGACACCACGTTCTCCCTGGCTGGCTGCTGTGCAGGGCCCAGTGCCTTCCCTCTGACTGCCACCATATTTGGAACGGTGAAGAGCTTTGTGGGGCCGCTGCAGTTCAAGAGCCCAGAAACAGGAGAACCCCAGGTGGGCGCACAGCGCCCTGTTGCAGATGTGCTGGTTGGTGGCCTAGGTAGCGGTGGCCTAGTCGCGGGTAGTGCTGGCTGTCACCCTTGGGCGCCTGCTGGGTTGCTGGTTGGCATGTGGCACATGTGGCGTGGCGGGTGAGGCAGGCAGGTGCATTGCAGATTCAGATGTGGTTGAAGGCTGGTCATCAAGCATGGATGCAGATATTGTTGCTGCTCTGCTTCTTCTATCCCCGTTGCCGTACCTGCGTGCAGTACATTATGCAAATGATGGTGGAGGATGGCAGCATGGTGGTGGCGGCACGCATGGGGGCGCAGTTCCTGCGGGACTTCTTGGGTGCGTGGCGGCTAGACAGGCTTGCTTGTAGTGTGCTTGCGGTTTTAAAACTCCACTTCGCGCGGTATTCATCTTACTGCACAAGACTGATCTGTTGTGCTCTCATCAATTGCTTAATATCCAGGAAACCCTACAGATGCACGTTGACTAGCATTCAACGTCATGCAAGCCTCTGCAGCTGCCTTGCAACATGCCTGCCCAACCAATGTTTGTGCTGCCTGCAGAGCTGGCGCCCGACCAGTTTGAGGCCAGCCTGGCTGACCCCTGCAAGCGTCAGGAGGTGGCGCAGTTAGCCCAGAGCATGATCGAGCTGCTGGCCTCTTACAGCGGACTCATGGCGGGTATGTGACCACTGCTCGCTGCTGGCTGGCTGATACGTGGTCTGTGCGGTGCAAGTGCAGTAATGCCTGGATTTGGTCCATGGTATAATCGCTGCTTGCCTAGCGCACCCTGCTATGCTATGCCAGGCGGCTGCAGTAGGCGCATCTTGTAGGTCACCAATGCCTCCCCCCTTGTTATCCTGTTGATCCTCACTGTTGTTCTGGTGGTGGCTTGCACTTGCAGTGAGGTTGGAGGCCCCTGGCGCGCAGCTGGAGGTTGTAGACCTGCTGTGTGACATGAAGGAGGAGCAGCTGGGGGCATTCCAGCGCCGTGCCACTCGTTTATGAGCGGCACTGTAGTTCCAGCGACCTGCTGCTTGCTGATGCGCAGCGGCAGCATATCTCACAAGGCCGGGGCTCAGCCGCAGGGCTGAAGTATGAGATTCATGCATCCATAAATGTAAGTCACACCAGCAACTTCACCTGGCACAACACAAAAGAATGATGATTGGACTGATGCGAAAGGCTGGGCACGACTAAACCGTGGCTGTGGCTTCAGGTCAGAAGCAACCAGCAAGGCATGCCTGCGCAGGGGGCCGCAGATAGAAGAGGACTGCACAAGGCCTGATGGCAACAGCAACCGCAATAGCAGCCTGCCTGCTGTAGACGCACACTTTCTTTTGTGATTGACAAGCAGATAGAGAGGGAGAGCCCGAGAGAGCGCCTGTTGCTGTGCTGGTCGGCTGTCCAAGGAACCTAGCTGGAGGCCGCTGGCCAACTTCGGTGCAATGCCTAACTGTACAAACAATCACTGTTCATTTCGTAGATTAGTCCGGGTTCCGTAGAGGAATTGCCACTCGGACTTGATTAGCGGTGTTCTTATACGGCGTTGCAACAGAACTCCTCTCAGGTCCACATGCCTCTCATAGAATGGGTCCCCCCGCCGATTTGGGAAGCACACTTCAAGGTTTGCCAAAATAGGCTGGTCCAGGTCCGTGTTGCATCACGCAGCCGCCGCTCAAATATCCTGTGCACCGCCTGCGCACAGGAGCGTGGGGAGCTCTGGTGCCGCCACGACAACCCGGCGGCCTTTGTCTGCGTGGTGTGCCTGGTCATTGCCGCCCTACGCGTGGAGGAGCAGCTGGGCCTGTTGGAGACATTGCTCCATTTGGGGCTGGTGGGGCTGGCGCTGGCGCTAGCAGGCTAGGGCCCTCAAGACACACTCCATCTGGCGCGACATGACACTGGTGTGGCCAAACAGCTACTGGCCGCATTACGCATAGGACCCACTGTACATAAAGGAGGTGCTGCCTGCCTGCCGGTTCTTCTGTTCCATGCAGTCCGTGACTGTGCTGCAGAACCAGACTACTTGCTGCCTGCTAAACTCTGCTGACTTCCCACGCAATCGCTGGTTTGGCTGCAACCTGCCCAGGTGCTGCTCCGCCTGGGCATGTGTTCATCCTCAATCATCCAGGAGCACGCCCTTCGCCTTATGGAAGGTGTGCATGTTCAGCGGCAGCTTAGCACTCTACACGTGCAAGCATGACATAAACAGTGCACTGCCGGCAAGTTGATGCTCCAGAACCAAGCAGCGAGTTGAAAACGTACCCCCACTGGTTGCCTTACCGCAGTTGCATTGGGTGTTGCGTCTAAGCTGCCGAAGGAGTTACCCCTGCCACGTTGTGCAGACGAGCCATCTGCGCCTGTCAGCCTGGCTGGCTCCCTGCAACTGCCTGTTATGCTATTGCGGGTGTTCGCCGCCGACCACGCAGCTATGCTGGCTTTCCTGGGCAGCGCATGCCCGCTGGCCACGCTCCCCAATGTGCTCGTCCAGGCTGTCTGCCTGTACCTGGTGGCACGCCAGAATGCTCAGTTGTGCGCCACGCCGGTGAGATGAGACGTGGATCATCATGTATGATCAAAGTTATTGTAAACCACATGTACTGCCTGCATTTGACTGTACATACTATGTAATGTATAGTCAAATACATGTACCGCATATGCTGTCCCGCCAGTGTGGTTGGAAGCACTGCTCGACGCCTTCCCAGTTGCTGCCATGCAGCTCTACATCAAGCCAATGCACGGTTTGGGTCAGTCTTGCCGCTGTGCTGCAGTACATGCACGGCACCAGTGCAAGAATCATGGACGGCCCTGTGCCAGGCATTTCCGCCTCAACCATGCACAGGGTGGAGCACATCACCGGGGTGCCCCTACTCAAACTGACAACAGCACCTACAGAGGAGCAGGTTGGCTGTTTGCCGCACAGCTGCAGGACCTGATCAGCTGGATGGTCAGTCTACCATACAGCTATACTTACAGCTATCTCTGCATGCATCAAGTACATCAGCTTGCCTAATGAGTTGCTGTTTTGCTGTTGGGGCTGAACTGCCTGCCAGCTGCGTGCATTGCTTGCAGATTTGCCGCATATACACGCTTGGCATTCAAGTGATCCTGGGTTTTGCCAGCCCCCTGCTCTACTGGGTGTGCAGCGACGCGCGGGCTGCTTTGCAGCATGCACGCCGGCAGCAGATCAGCCCAAATGACAGGCTGCACCGCTTCTACCGCATACTATGCAGCTGGTTCTGCTCAGGCCATGCTGCTGTGTTGTTGACAGCTTCCGCCACTATTGTGCTGGGGTTCACCA
This sequence comes from Ettlia oleoabundans, assembly GCA_019693395.1. Taxonomy (NCBI): domain Eukaryota; kingdom Viridiplantae; phylum Chlorophyta; class Chlorophyceae; order Chlamydomonadales; genus Ettlia; species Ettlia oleoabundans. Next base: position 20,012 of record JAAMXP010000530.1, read on the forward strand.
CCGTGCTGCTGCTGCTAACGGGAAGCAAGGCGTGAACAAGTGCCACAGGCCGGCCTGACAGCTGACACCCTCACATCCGGGAGACCCAATGCAAGCTGGTAGTTTGTAGGAAACCCATTAACTAACCACTGCCGGCTTCATCGTAAGCGTGTTTACTGAAGTCCCAGCAATTATTTGTTGCTGCGTTTGGTTCTGGCTGTTGGCAACATGGTCAATTGGTAGTAACTGTAAGCTGAACCTGATTGATACGAACAATTTCTTAACGCAGAAGTCAACAAGCCCCCTGCAAATGGTACAATGTGGTTCTCCTGATGCAGCTGAATGTCACCTGGCAAAGCAGCGCCGCCACCTTGAACAGCTACGGCATGGGCTGCAACCCGGGATGTACAGGTACAAAGCATTACGAAAAACAGCCCTTTGGCTGTGCCGTTCGGCTGTACCCGTACAATGTTACAAGAAGGGGTTTTGTCTTGACGAGCAGGGAGAACGTATGTATGATGCCGGCAAAAGCAGCTGTCAGTCAACACGTAAAAGGCAAGTTGTTTGGCAAGGTGCAGCATAGGGTCATTTGAGTGTTCAGAGGCAGCATCAAATAGGTAGTTGTGGCAGCAAGGAAGCGACCATATACACACGCATGGGCCAAGATGGCTTGTGGGCTCTGGCTGGCCCAGTAATGGGGTCATTCGTTCCGGGTGTTTGCTTTAGGGTTGGGTTATTTTTGGTCTATCAGATCTCCTCAACCTCCACATCGGCCATGTCAGCATCAGCTCCTGCTGGGTGAGGTTTAATTGCAGGAGGCAGGTCAGCCTTGGGTGCAGCCTGCGGTGGCGATGGTGGTGGCGGCTCCTCTTCGGGTCGCTCAGGCGCCTGCTGATGCTGCGCCAGCGGCTGCTGCAGGGCAGCTTTGAGCTCCTCTCGCGCCCCGCTGCTGCCTGCCGCACCCTCCTCCCAGCCCCACCGCTGCCGCCCCAAGCGGTGGAGGAACAGGGCGGCTGCAGCCGGCTGGCGCTCTAGCAGCAGGGGTGGGGGGCAGGAAAGGAGGGCAGCTGCATCAGTCGGCTCCGCATCCTCCTCCACTCCCTGACCTTCACCTTTGCTGACTAATGAACACAACCATTGAAGAGCTGCATGGCATCTGGCAAGGCTCAATCCTCCGGGGCCACCGCAACCGCCTCCAGCTGCCGATGCTGCTGCTGAGGTTGGCACCCCGCCTGCTGATTGGCCCGCCTGAACAGGCAGCACCAGCGCCGGCCACATGTCCAGTGCTGCTGCAAGGGGCGGCAGCACCACGGCTGCTGGCGCTGGGCAGCACACGAGGTCCAGAAGCAGCGCCCAGAAGGCCTGAAAGTATGGACAGAGGGACGCAGGGACGCAGGGCATATATGAAGGTGCATGGGCGAGTGGATCGGTGATGATATATCCCTCAAGATTGCAGGCAGGCAAGCAGGCGCGCAGCAAGGCAGTGACCATCACCTTGACACATTGCAAAGAGGGAGAGATGAACATGAATGGAGCACTAATGCAGCAGTTTACGCAACTCAGCCCTGGAGACTTGGGCGCAGGAGCAAGCAGCACACTACCGCTGCCAATGACTCACCTCTGCGTTGCCCATCAGCCTGCACAGTCCCGCGGCCGCTGCTGCTAGCGCACACACTTCAGTCTCTGTGTGCCTCAAGGCGCTGCTGAAGTCCCCAGTGGGCCCAGCGCCACTCACGCCGCCAGCGCTGCCTCCGCCACGCTGGCTGGCCGTTACGCAGGAGCTTACCACTGAGCGGTGCAGGTGCTGCCTTAGTGACGGCAGGAAGGGCTGCTTGCTGCGGCCTGCTGGGCCTCTGGGAGGCCCCACCGCAGCTGCTGCCTCAGCAGCAGCAGCATACTGCTTCTCCAGCTTCTGCATGTGGGCTGCGCAGTGCAGCAGCCAATGCAGGCAATGGCGGGCAAGAGCCTCGCGGCTGCACCACACGGCGGCAAAGGGGGGCAGGGGGGGCGCCTCACTGCCATCCCCAGCCTGCTGCTGCTGCTGTTGCTGCTGCTCCTGAGCGCCAGGCATGTTGGGCTCAATCCACGCCTGCGCTGCTGAAGCGGCTGCTGCTGCGGCTGCCGCTTGCTGCGCTTGCCCCTGCACCTGCTCGGAATCTGGTGCCGGATGAAGGTACCGCAGGTACTGCAGCTGTGGCTTGGGGGCTGCACACTCCAGTACCGCCGTTTCATAGCAGGTCAGCAGCACCTGCAGGGGCACCCGCTCGTCTGCCAGTCGCAGCTGCAACTCAGCCGCCACGCTGTGCGCGACAGGCAGCGTGAGGGAGCAAGGTGAGGTGCCGCCGCCGGCGTCGGCAGGCAAGGGGCCGCAGGCGGTGATGCGGCCCAGCAGCTGTGCCGCCTCGTCGGCAGCAGTGGCCTGCTCCCTCTGCTGCTCCATGGCAAGCTCGTTAGCAGAGATAGCCAGAGAAGCTTCAGCAGCTACCGCCGCTGTGGCTACCGGTGCCCTGCTGTGGCCCGTTGCGGTGCCTGCTGCGGCGGCGGCAGGTTGTGGCATGCCAGCAGGGGGCTTGTGAAGCTCCTTGCTCTTCTGTGCAGTCGACGCTTTCACCACAGCTGGCGGGGCCTCAATCGCATAGCGTGCACGCTTTGCAGCTGGGTTCTTATTGGCCTCCGGCGCAGCAAGCATCCCAGCAAATGCGTCAACATGGGCAGGGGCAGGCGCCGCCGCGGCATTTGCGGCGCTGCGTGGCCGTTTGCCGCTGGCTGCGGCCTGCCGGGCTGCCACAGCTCTGGCACGGGCGTCCTCTGGCGCGGGTGCGGGCACAGGTGCGGGTGCTGCAGGTGCCGCCCCTGCCTGGTCTGCTGCTGCTGGGGCTGCCGCCTCCTTTGCTTGGGGCACTTGTCGTGGGGAGGTGGGGCCCTGCTGCCGTGGCCGCTGCTGCCGCTGCTTGCGTGGGGAGGTAACTGCCGCCCCCGTTTCTGCTCCAGGTGCTGGCAGCGCGGGTGCTGCGGGTGGCGCAGCCAGAGCTGCGGGGGCACCGTGGACGGCTGCCGCCAGTGCTGCCAGCGGAGCAAGTGCTGCACGCCACCGCTGCAGCTCAGCAAAGAGATTGGTCTGCTGGCTCTGCAGCAGCTGCAGCTGCTCCCTCCAGCCCTCTGGCGCGGCTGCCGCCTGCTGCGGTGCAGGCTGAGCCGCCCCTTGCTGCACCTGAACTTGCTGCACCTGGGCTGCCTGAGCAGCAGCCACCGCCTTCTGCAGGCTCTGGCACTGCGCCTGCAGCCGCTGCATCTGCTCCTGCACAACCGCCAGCTGCCCTGCGGCCCCTACAGCTTCAGCCATCGCCGCTTTGGCGACTTCGGTGGCTGCCTCCGCTTCATGCTGGGCCTGCTGTGCCAGCCGCGCCGCTGCCGCAGTCTCCTGTCGCTGCTCCTCAAGCGCTTGCTCTGCTGCCATGCGCCGCTCCCTTTCCTCTTTCAACTCACCCTTGAGTACTTGTACCTTGCCAAAAAGCTGGTCCGACAGGTGAAGCTTCTCCCTGAGAAGTCGCTGCACGGCAAGCGGGATAGGCAAAGCGGAGAGCCCTAGCTTGCAATGATCCAGGCGACCTGCATAAGCCGACCTCAAGCTCCACATAGTGTGCCAGCACTATCGTGGACTTTGTGGACAGTGTTGCACTGGCTGATCGGCCTGGCCCAGGCAGCGGCAGTACAAATCGGCGGCCACCTGGTGGTGGCCCTCAATTACCTGGGTGGCGGAGATGTTACACTTACCACGTTACCCTCAAATTCTTTTATCTTGTGCTCCCTCTTCGCCACCTTTGCTTGGCACTTGGCGAGCTTCTCTTGCAAGACTTGCACCTCCGTCTGACTCATCTGGCATCCTGTGGTCGCGTGCCTCCCAGGATCATTCAAAGGTCATAGTGCACGTGCGGTAGAGGTTGCAGGGGTGCCAAGAACTTTTGCAAACCAGCAGTCGGGACTGGAGCGCCGAAAGACTCTTCGGGAAAACCCACGATGTTTTGCAAAACGTGTCTTGAATCCATATGAACGCCTTGGCTGTCAATTTGCGTTTCCTTTTCGGGACAACCGGGATCCACAGCCTGTCCCCGGCGCGCTACATGGCACGCTGACAGACCGGTCAGGGCCTCTTTGGCCTCAGGACGTTTGGAGGCATAGCAGGAAAATGCCGCAGGTCAGCCGCGCAGCCGGCCATGCGCCACTGGGCGGGGTGCAGCCAGGGCAGGGCAGCGGGTCGGCGGGTTGCACATGGGCGTTTGAGTAGTGATGCTGTCATCGAAGCGTTGAGACGGCCTCGCATCACCAGCAGTGCTGCAGCATGGGGCGGCAGCACAACAGGGCCCCTGCGGCGGCTTGGAGGCTGTTCTAGAGAACGTTGCGACAGTCGAATGTCTGTTATGACAGCCGTGTGACCCCACCACCGACATGCTGCGCTCTCCCTGAATGCAGACCGTGGTGGTCGACTGCCGTGGCCACATGCTGGGCCGCCTGGCCAGCGTAAGTACGGGATAGCGAGCTGCCCGCGTGGGGGAGGCTGATGCGCCTGGGGAGCGCGTGGTCGCTGGGCGGGGGCGGTGCTTGGGAAGACACGCTTACTGCTGGTGTTACCTAAAGCCTTCCAGCCCCCAGCCTTCAGAGGAGAAAAGCTTTGAATAGATTCTGGCTGCTTTGTGTTGTTGTTCCCATGTTGCAGGTGCTGGCCAAGCAGCTGCTCAGCGGCCAGCACATTGTGAGTGCCGTGCCGCGCTGCGCGCACTGTGTGGGGCTCACGCTTATCAGCAGCTGGGTATTGCTGAATTTGTTCGGTGCAGCAATTGGGCATGCTGACAGCCTGGTTTGATGTTGTTCCGTTCTATGAAGCAGCAACAGCTTGTGAAGCAGCTGCGGGGGAGCCAGCCCAGAACAGGCCCCGTCGTTTGCCAAATGCAGATGGTTCAAAACGCCATGCTCGCCACTTTCCTCTCTTGTCGCAGGTGTGCGTGCGCTGCGAGGAGATCAACATCAGCGGTGGCATGGTGCGTCAGAAGGCCAAGTACGAGCGCTTTCTGCGCAAGCGCTCTGTCACCAACCCTCGCCGCGGTGCCGTCAAGTTCAGGTGCGCATCGGGATGATGCGGCTGCAGAGTGCAAGATGTTCCCGACCTCCGCTGCTGCCCATTGGTGCTTGCTGCTGCCCAGTGTTGTGCCTCACGGTGATTCTTTGTGTTACGGCCCATGGTGCGCTGAGGTCTTGAGGTTTTGTTGCGGCCTTCATCCTACACTATGGCGGCGGCTTGTTTGAATAGCGAGTTTAAGTTGGGCAACACTGGGGAACCAGCTGTAGTCGGCAGCAAGCACTGCTACACAGATGGGGGGGATGCATCGCAACGGCAACACAGCAGCAAAGCGTTCTGGAAGGGGAGCAATGGCATGGAAAGCATGTTGCGTTGACAGGGTGCTTGGCACAACATGGTGACCGCAGCTGTGCAGCATGTCGGCCCCTGCGCACATCTCTGCTTTGCAACGGAATTGGCCACTGCAAACATGTCCAACAGCTGGCAGCCCTGAGTCACCCCAGTCAGGCAGTCGACAGCCAGGATGTTGTGCGCTGGTTTCGAGGGCTACGGCAGTCCACCGGGGCAGCTGGACGCTCGCAGTGCTGCCTGTTTTAGCTACTAACAGCCATGCAAGCGGGAAAGCTCTTCACAACAGCAGCAAACGTCAGCAAGGCAGGACAGCAAGTGGAGCACGCAAGCTGAGAGCGCAACTGCTGCCGAACAGCTCTTCAGCCGAGCAAATCATGTCACGGCTGGGATATTGCCAAACAAGCCAGCCACGCTTAATCAGTAGCCTCGCCACCTCGCTTCGCCGCACCTCCCATCGCGCGCGCCCCACCCCCCACCCCCATCCCCCACCTTGACCGGAACTATCACTCACTATCACCCTGTCACCCTGTCTCCTGCCTTTTCACCCTGCGCAGGGCCCCCAGCCGCATCCTGTGGCGCACCGTGCGCGGCATGATCCCCCACAAGACCGCACGCGGCGCCGCTGCCCTGGAGCGCCTCAAGGCCTTCGAGGGCGTACCACACCCATATGACAAGGTGCGCAACTGCAGGCACACTCTCGCACCTGTCCTACCCTCATTTCATCTGCAATTTCCTACCGTTTGTCCTGCCGTTGAGCGAAGTTCTGGTTTCCTGCGTAGGCCATAAAAGTTCAGGCGCTGCTGCGTCGTTGCGAGCCTGCAGCTGTGCCCTCCAGTGCCTGGCTTGCGCATGCTCCAACGCATACGCAACCTCAACCCTTCCTTTCCTCTCCGTCACGTTGTCTCAATCACAAATTGCCCCCGCATCCACTATGTGCAGGTGAAGCGCATGGTGATCCCCGATGCGCTCAAGGTGCTGCGCCTGCAGCACGGCCACCGGTACTGCCAGCTGGGTGCCCTGGCATCCTCAGTGGGCTGGAAGCACGAGGAGGCTGTCAAGCAGCTGGAGGCCAAGCGCAAGGTCAAGGTGAGAGGGTGGGGTGGGGCTTGGCGGCATGTTGGCTGGGGCGGCGCGAGGTTGGTGATGTGGTTGCGGGGGTGGGGTGGGGGTTGGCAGTATGTGTAGGGAGTGGGGTTTTGGCGGTTGCTTTATGTAGCCTTATGTAAGGGCTACTTTATGGGTATTAGGACGGCTGATCCTGTAAAGAGCAAGGTAAAAGAGCACAGTTGTGTGTGGGTTAATGGACCGAGTTCACCCGTTCTGCCTCCCTCTCCCTTCTATGCCCCTTCAGTCTGCCGCCTACTACGAGGCCAAGAAGAAGCTGCGGGCGCTGCGCGCCAAGGCTGAGGCACAGGTGGACGGCCAGTAAAACTGAGCTTGCGGTAGTACCGCAGTACACCCTGGCGCTGAGCTGGCACGCTCAGCTGGCGTGCTAAGCCAGTTGGACCAGCCGCCCACCCGTCGAGGCGGCGATGGTGGCATGCACGTTTAAGCCACCACCGCTTGCCTAGTGGGGTTGGGCAGTGTAAGGGGGCGGCGCCCTGCAGGCATTGCTTTGGGCCTGCAGGCGTCGTTGCTCCCTTCTGGGGGCAGCCTGCCTAGGACTAGGAGATTGTAGTGAGTGCCCACCCTTGTGAAGGGCATGCTGTAACGAACCTGTTCATGCTTCCAAAGCAAAAAAGGAACCTAGTTCAATGCGCAATATCGAGAGGCAACAGGAGCAGGTTTTCATGTTGCAGAATGATGTGTTGGTCCGGTATGCATGACACAGATGCATGAGGCACGTGCACGGGGGATACAGCAGGCCCAGGATCTGAGGGCTGACACTCTGGGATGGCGGTCTCATGGACTGCTTCCGATGGGAAGTGACATGGCAGGGAAGTCATGTTGGATTGAGTGGGGACGTGCCAAGATCAGTGCTATGTGCTACACCCAACCCCAACATAGCAGTAGTTTGATTGCACCCAGCTGCTGCGCAGCATGCCGATGACAGAGGGGCATGAGAACACGGCACAGAGCAGGACCACAGAAGGTCGGACTGTGGACAAGGTGGACATCGTGTGCATAAAGCGTGCAGGAATTGAAAGGTACTTTGATCAACGCGAGCATGCAAAAAGGCCAGAGGCAGCTGGACAAAATGCGCAGTTAAAAGCCAGGACCAAGTGCCGTGATACATGACCAGCTACAAGATTTGTGCTGTGGGGTGTGCCGGCTTGGCAGCTGTGCTTCCCAATGCTGCCAACCTCCACCCTCGCCACTATGCCTTGCTGTTGTAGATTCTTGAATGCCACATAACAGTTAGCCAGGGTCCTGCATCTTGACGTAGCACAAGACGTTTCCTTTCTGGCAAACTGCGCACCAGGCCTTGAACCACAGCCTCGATACCTCTTTAGCCTCAAGATCGTTTACAGCCTTACAGAATTTCAGAACTCGTGTTAAAGTTCGAAAATCCACCCATACATGCTCAGGCTTGCGCTCCTCCGAGCTGGACCATTCCCAATCCCAACTTCAAAAATCCATCCTCTCCACTCTTAGAGCTCAGCTCCAACCTGCCGCTCCTGAAACAAAGCTCCAACTGCACTGTGGCTGGTGGGCGCCCCCTTCACTTCTTCTTAGTGATGGTCTCGTAGTCTGACAGGTTGAGCAGAAGCGAATCTGAGTTGAGGAAGATGCGGTTGGCTGATGCGGAGATGGTGGAGGCAATCTCCCGCGCCGCCTCAATCTTGCGCAGGGTGATGAAGGCGGGGTTCTGCTGGATGGCCTGCCCGATCAGCATGGCCGACTGCGCCTCTCCCTGCGCGCGGATGATGGCGCTCTGCTTGTCCTGCTCCGCCTTCTCCACCTGCAAGCAGAAACGGAGGTGGGGTGCAAGAGGCAGGGATGTGGCGTGAGAAGAAACGGATGGGGAATGTCGGGTGGGAGGGACAAGGCGGCGGAGGAAATCCCCGGCGCCGAAATATTGATTACTTGTTGAAATATCAGCAGCAGCAGAGGTGGCGCAGGTGAGGAGGCAAAAGTGGTGGAGGCGGTGGGGTGTTGGTGCGGGCAAACTTTGGATTGCTGAATGGGCAGCTCGGATTCAGCGGCAAAATTATCGGTCGATATCCAGTTGAGAAGGCTCCAAACCCCTGGCACGGCCAATCACAACGAAGCAACAGCAGCAAGGGTTGGGCGTCGCGACTCACAATAAACTTTGCTCGCTCCGCGTCCTGCTGCGCCACCTGCTTCGCCTCAACCGCTGACGTGTACTCGCGGCTGCAGGGCGCAAGGGACACAGGAAGATAGGTGCCACCGCCACACAGCAATGAGGGTCAATGGGAAGGCTGGCAGGCGTTGAACAAGCACCTATGTGCTGCGATAACATCTGTGGCCTCATATCATCTGCTGTCTGACAGAAGAATGGTCACTGCAGCTACTCGTGCATGCCAGCCATGACACGCTTGACTCGACTGCCCCACACTATAAGCGACCCAGTGATGAGTTCATGAGCGCAAACACACACACACACCTGAATGTGAGCTGCGTGATTGACACATCGTCCAACACAATATTAAAGTAGCGCGCACGCTGCGTCAATATCCGTCGGATGTCGCGACTCACAACCTGCAACGGAGGGCAGGTGCAAGTGAAGGGACGTCGAGTGGTGGAAAGCGATGCAGATGAAGTAATGATCCAGGAAAAGCTACAGAAAGCTATTGCAATGGGGGCAACGGTTTGCGGAACAACAGGGTCCAACCACCAGGTGCAGCGCAGAGAGGCACAGGGGACATACGTTGCGGCCAAAAAATAGATCGCAAAACACAGGGAGCATGGCACAATGCGCATTTACGACTCGGAAAAGGGCGCTTGAAGAACAAGGTCACGGTGCAAACATGGCAGACCCGGTTCCACAGCATGCCGCTCTGCGTTCCGGCCATGACTGACAGCACCCACCTCACGCATAGTCAGCAGCTGGCTTGCGTTGTACTGCGCAATCACCGACTTCAGGGTTTCCTGGATGATGCTGGGCAGCACGCGCTCCGCATAGTCTGTGCCCAGGGTGCGGTAGATCTCCGGCAGGCGCTGCGGCATGGGCCGCGTCAGCACACGCAGCCCAATGTTGACCTGCAGGGTTGCAAAGTAAGGGGGTAAGGGCACTGACAAGGAGCTTCACATAGCAAGGGCCTAAACACATGGACAGGCAACAAGAGGCTTGTGCTCGCTGGCAGCCAGGAGTGCAATACACACAAGACCCGCCCTCTAGTATTGCATACACACCTCGCGCCCGCAACCTCCAGGCAGTTCAGTTTTATCCAGTCGTGCCAAGATTCCCAGCCACCAACCAGCTACAGTCTACTGTCAACATAGCACAGGCCAGGCAGCGCACCCACCATTTGCAGGTCACGGGATCCCGAGGTTGAGGAGATGACGTTTGGCCGCGCACGCACATCGTAGATGATGGGCCGCTCAAACCAGGGGACCATAAAGTGTGTCCCCTCCTCGTACACTTGCTCCTTAATGCCGCCAATACGGTTAAACACAATGGCTCTGGAAGAGGAACATGGAAGGGGGTGGGAGAGGGTGACGGGGCGGGGAGACAGCGGGCAGCGGCCGAGGGAGCTTCCAGAGCTTGCCGCAGCGATAGAGGGGATCGCGGGGTGAGACACCGCTCCGTTGATTACCGAGAGTGCAGAACGCCTGGGAAGCGCGACACAAAGCCAGGAGAAGGGCCGCGCATGCGGGATCGGTTATGGTGTCGATCATCGCACCTATGTCCTCCCTCCACGTTGAACAGGCTATGCGTAAGGCCATACACTGCAGCGCCACCTATAAATAGGACCCTCGCAAGCCGCCCAGCCCCTGGACCGGCCGGCATCTTCATGTTCTTCATGCCGTCCATCTTCCTGAAGTCAGTGATGCCCCTATGAAGCTATCAAGATCCCGAAAGTGCTGTCACGGACGCACCAGCAGGGATGGCAGAGCCGAGTGACCAGCACACAGAACCCCAAGGGTATGAAGCTAAGCAAGCTCCCTTTAAACAACCATAAGCGACCCAGACATTCATCTAGTGGCAATGAGCCACTACCTAGAAGCGCAGCAGGCAGCACGCCCAGTCAGAGGCTTCTGTATGTAAAATGGGCCTCCGTCGCCAAAAAAAAGCGTTGGTTGATGTGGAACATACATATGAATTTCTGATAGCAGTGGAAATCAACAAGGTAGTCACATATTGCAACTGTGTGCCACAAAGTCTTTAGATTCTCCTGCGCATGCCTTTCAGTTCGCTTCGCCTTAATCAGACACGTTAAATGTCACGCTCTTTAGCTGCTGCCAGTCATAGCCGCCCGCTGGTTCCACACCGCCGGCCGCTGCCGCCACTGCTTTGGCCCTGCTAGCTCCTGCGCTTGCTCCCTTCCATGTGGTATGCCAATCGACTGCATAAACGCAGGACCTTCGACCATAATTTATACAAGAGTCACAGCTAGTCTACCATCAAAAAGCTGCCATCTAAGAAACAGCGTTCCATCGGACCACCCGATTAGGCGTTTAGCTAGCGGTCTTGTCTGGCCTGCGCCATGAGCAGGGGGAAGCTGGGAGACCATCTGTTCAAGGGCGCCGTGACACTTTTGGCCACAGGGTCACTGCTGGCGGGTATCTCTGTGGCAGCTGCTATGGCCGACCGATTCACTTTCCTTCGCCAGGTGGGCTGAGGGAGTGGAGGGCTCTTTGACTTGCCTTTCTCAAGCGGGAGACTCGGTGGGTGTGTTGCGAAGCAGAGCATACAGTGCACTATCAACGGCTACCAGATCGGTGTTACAGATGCTATTGAAGCCAAATTTTCATCAACACCCGCCTTGAACATTGCTACTGCAGAACAGGGCAGCAAATTTGGTCGGACAGGAGGCCCCAAAGCAGTAACACAGCTGCCATATGCTGCCCTGTCACATTCCTGATGTGAAATCAATCCTGTTGGTGCTGCTGTTCTTTGCCTGCCCTGAATGCTGTCCACGCTGAGCTATTGTGTCATTGTTCAGCTTTTGCTCACCCCTTCAGCCAGAAATGGCCCAACAGCTGCATGTAAGCTTCGTTTGTACCTTTGTAATTCAGAATCCCTGTAGATGCGGTGATTACACACGCCAGTGAGAGTGATGCGCGAATAAGTGCAGCACAGCGGCACAAGACTGCGCAGACTTGGCTGCACATGCAGCATGCATGGATAAACACGAGACATACCCACGGCACATGGCGGCGACGATGCCGGACAAACAAACACTTGGTCAACGCTGGTGAAACAGAGCAGGTAGGCAAGGCAGGTAGAGTACAGTCAGTGAATGCAAGGTAAATGCAGCAAAGAATGCAGGATGCAGATTATAGCGAGGAGCAAGGTGGGCGGCCTTGCTCCGAGGAAAAGCGGCCTGCTGCAGGTGTGCCAGGGTGCAGGGGCATGGAAGAAAAGCTGCTCACCATAGCAAGCGGGAATGATGCATGGCATGCAGGGACGGAGAGGCTACTGTGTGGCGCATACACTCTTTACACTCTTTATCGCTGTGTGTGGCAGCTTCAGCCGCTGCGATGAAAGCAGCAGGGCTGGAGGGGCAGATGCTAGGGCCAGACGCCTTCAATTGCTCCGCGACATGGCCGCCTCGTCTGCCCAATATCCTAAGTTTGCGTGGCTGCTCACTCCCCAAGCTGCCAAAAGGCAGGTGCAAGCCGACATGTCGCTTACTGCTGCATGCCAAAGTTGAAGCCGCCAGTAGGTGCAGCTGCGCCGAAGCCCTGGGGCGCACCGAATGCGTAGGTGCCTGCAGAGGGAAGGTGACAGCGACGTAGAAGTATGAATTAATCAGCTGTAATTCGAAGCCATGTCTCGCTTCTTTATTCACCCGCCGCAGGCCGCCCTGCCCTTGGACCCAGGCCTGCCCTCCCCTAGGCCTGCCCTCCCAGCTTTTAGTCCAATCCAGTTCCATGGTCAATTCACCCCAGTCCCCACTCTGGCCCCCTGGCTTGCAAGCGACTCAGCGCTCCCACGCCCCCAACACCGTCCCAGTACTAAAAACCCGCGCCGCCATAGCGCTCACCTCCCTCCACTGCGGGCGCCAGGTTCTCCTCCTCGCCATCCTCCACGTCAAAGTAGGTCTCCAGGATGTTGACCGCCTTCTCATAGATGTCCTCGTTGCTGTGGTTCTGCATAGGAGAAGCGGTGGGAAGAAACCAAGACGGATGTTGTAAAAGGAATGGAAAGGGGGTAGCAGTAAAGTCCCAGCATGGTGGTCTGCTGCAGGCAGCAGTATTCCTTTCCATTCGCTCCACAACACGGCAGCTGCTCAGGCCTAGTTACCAACTGCAGATCACAGCTGCGGGGGCTGTACCACTGGTATATCATTCAGTTCAGAGGTATGGCAGCAGTATCGCACCTGCAGGTCCTCGATTTTGTCCAGCCCCTCCGCCTCGTCCACCAGCTGCGCAAAGGGGTTTGTGGCGGCCGCGCCACCCAGCTCCTTCTCGGCCTCGCCAACCTGAAAGAAGGAAGTTGAGGACAGGGATGCGAGGGGAAAGAAAGGTGGTGAGGGGCAATATATCAGGAAGGAAAGGTAAGCTTGGAGACAAGAGCAGGGACGGAAGGATTGCACATACTGGACGCATTTAAAGGAGGCTACACACAACGCAAGACTTCTCACACTTCTCCCGCGCTCCGCCCCAGCCGCCCACCCACCTTGAGGATGTTCTCCAGCCCCTCCAAGGCGACGGTGACGATGCGTGCATCAGAGCAGGAGAGCAGGTCGCACAACGGCTTGATGGCGCCCTGGCTCACAAGGTACTTGATCTGGTCATTGGTGCCACCGCTGCAACAAACCACGCATTGTGGGTGGTGAGGTGCAGGGACATATGAAAGGAACACTCTTTAGTACCGCGGCGCCTCTTATAGAACCAACTTCACACCTCCTTACTCCAACCAATTGATTACCAGCCTACTCAGCCAGGTTTTAGGCGCAACCCACCAATTCACTTTCTTTTCTTCCCATGTTTGTTTGTATCCGAGCCTTTGCCCACCCACCTAGTTGCGTTGCTAATGGCCCAGGCTGCCTCCTTCTTAATGTCAAACTCGGCGGTGGCAAGCAGGTGGATCAGCGGCGGCACGATGCCCGCGTCAATCACGGTCTGCAAGAGAAATGCGGGTACGGCCCCACGAGGGTATTGGGATTTGACCAATAGGGGCACGCAGGATGCCCAGGTGCAGGCTATTCAACAACAACACAGAAGGATTTGAACCCGAGCTACTCAACAACAACAGAAAGACTTTCCTGCCAGCCACAATTGTATCACGTGTTTCGAGACACCAATAACCTCACAAACTGCAGCACAAGTGTTGATGCCATATGCGAAGATACGGTATCACAATGCGAAGATACGGTATTAGTATCCCTCGCGCACACCCACCCACCCACTTGAGCACCCACCTGGATTTGCTCCTTGGTGCCAGCTGTGATGTTTGAGATGGTCCAGCACGCCTCCTTCTTGATGCTCTTCTTGTGGCTGGTGGTCAGCAGATTGAGCAGGCAGGGCAGCGCGCCGCAGTTGATGATGATCTGGGTCTGCATCGGGTGGTGGGTGAAGCAGAGATCAACAGGTGGGTGGGCGGGTGGGTGGGTTCAAGGGGCAGCAGTTCGGAGCCAGCTGCAGCACACAGAAGCACGAGCCATTGCTGGTCCTTTTGACGTTAACAAGTCCAACTGACACTAACCCAGCCAGCCAGCCCCACCCACCTGCATGTCGTCGCCAGTGACGATGTTGCCCACGGTGCGCAGCGCAGGCACAAGCACGCTGGGGGACTGGTGCCTGCAAAGGGCAGGGATGCCAGGCAGAAAGGGTGAGCAGGTTTCTTCCCGGGGAATGACGGTTAGCGAAAGCTGCGGCACATGTAGCAGCCCAGCACCACTCACAGCAACACAATACTGCCCACAATACATCAAAAGCCCAGCACGGCTCCTACGATGATCCCCACTCACAGCAGCAGCTCCACAAGTCTGCGGCAGACCCCGGAGTTGATGACCTCCTGAATCTTGTCATTGGTGCCATCTGACAGGTAGGACAGCGCCCAGCAGGCGTCGGTCAGCACCTCCTCGTCCTGGCTGTGGATGAGGCGGGCCAGTGCAGGCAGCGCTGCCTTGACCTGTGAGGGGAGCGGGAACTGGGGATGAAACGTTCATTGAGAGGTGCTGGCTGAGTAAAATGGCAGAGGGGACAAAGCGCTTGGGTGGCAAGGGAGGGGAACAAAACGGGACGAATGTTTGGGGAAGGACAAGCAGGCCAGGGACCCACTCAGCAGGACGTGTGGTCAGTTGATCTCATTGCTGTGGCACAGAGGCCTAGGAGCGAGAGCGAGGGCAATGCCGTGATTGGGTGAAGTAGGGGGCAGGTAGTGAAAGAGTGACGCTGACGCACAAACAATGCATCACCCCCACATGCTCCATCACCCGTTCAGGCAGGACACCAACGCTGAGGCCGTCCTACTCGCATGCGCTGATACCTGCTGGAATTCGGGCTGGGGCTTGCCGCGGCAGAAGTTGGACAGGGTCCAGGTGGCGTTGCGCAGCATGGACATCTTGGTGTTGTCCTGCAAATGGTTAGAGGGTGGGAGACATGCGGGATAGCATGCATTCAGCCAGAGAGCCACACTGCACTTGTTGGTTCCAACCATCGGCCGGGATACTGAACTGCGCCTCTGACCTGACAGGTCTAAAGCTATCGTAATGCGCACCATCCATGGTGCATTTAGCATCAGCACTGCTGTTAACATTGGATGGAACCATCACTCCCACTCCCAGCCCCGGCGCTTGCAAAGCCCACATCCCATGCTGCTTGGAATCAACATCTACAGCCTCACTAAATCCACCACATCTCAATCGCTCAACAAGCACCCCACACTCACCTTCAGTTGCTCCATGAGTGGCGCCAGAGCACCGTGGGCCAGAACCAAGTCGCGGCAGCGTGGTGAGTCGCCCGCAATGTTGCCTAAGGCCCACACAGCCTGCTCGCGTACATCATCGATGGGGGAGTGCAGCAGCTGGACGAAGATGGGCACTGCCCCAGCATCAATCACCACCTTTGTGTGGTCGCTGGTGCCGCTGGCTACGTTGGTTAGTGCCCAGGCCGCCTCAAACTGAAGCTGCGGCAGGTCGCCGCGCTGCAGGAACTGCACAAAGCGTGGGATCACGTTCTGTGCAATCACCTCCTCAATCGGCGGGTTGCGCTCTGCAGGCGGGAGATGGCAAGATACAAGTACTGTTTACGTTAAGGGATGACAGGCACGGGGAACAGCTTGAGGGAATAGCATCCAGTTCAAGCCTCGCAGTCCAAACCTCCCTCTGGCCGTCAGAATTGAACGCCTGTCGTATTTGAATATTCAAACCCGCCGCAGCAAAGAGCCTACTCGATGCAACGGTGGACAACAACCTGGCTGACAATATATGGCGGGGAATCAGGATGGCCGCCAAACCAAGTTGGAGCTTTGAACATGCAAGCCTCACACCCCCTGCCTGCAGCACTCACCAATGGACAGCAGCTTGCGGAACTGCGTGGTTGCCTCCAGCTGCGCCTGGGGGTCTTCGGACCACACGCCTTGCACCATGGCGGGCAGGCTCTCAAGCTGCACGGGGGGGCGGTTGGCGGGAACAGCACCCAAGGTGACTCCAAGGTTAGGTTTCAAGGAGCAAGCAAAGCAATCGGAGGCAGCACAACAGGCCACCCTGCAGCAGATTCTTCTAAGCTTTGTTGCACCCAAGCACAGGGCAGCGACCACAAGCTGGCGGCCCTCGTTGCCCCCGCCGCCGCACCTTTTGCTGCACCGCCTGGCCGGCACGGTTGGACTCAAGCTCGCCACCCTCCGCCACTAACGCGCTGACCATCCGCTTCTTCTGCAAGTTCTCATCCCTACGGTCCTTGCGCAGCTGCACAATGTTGTCCTCACGCTTCCTGCGGGCGTCATCGAGGTCGATGCCTGCGGCAGGAGCCACGGGACACTGGTGACCGCAGCTATCGATTGTGAACCATCATGGTCCTTCCCCGGCACGGCGCAGGAGCCTTCAAACAGCGCCGGCACTGAGACCGGGCAGCCGCCAACACTGATCACAGGGTTGAACCGGGGTTCAAGCAATAGGGAGCCAACCTTTCTTGACGGGCCGCCTCGCCGCGCTGCCTTTGGAGTCTGGCCGCAAGCTTGAGCTCATGTTGAGGCCGCGAGACTGTTGAGGCTGCGTACACCCAGCCAGAACGTGATCCTTAGCACAAGGTGCGGTCCTAAAGATGCAGCGCCTGTGCAACGGGGCACGACTGGAGGCTTGAAATTACCCCGCAGTACAGGCGGTGCAGTGCAGGGAACGTAGGACCGAATGGGCGGAGTGGTGGCATTCGTCGCAGAAAAGACGTCGATACAATAATCTCAAGCCTTATACTGCTGGCCGCCGCCACCTTCACTATAAGCCTATGCCCTTCAGGCATGTCCCACATGGCGTGATTGACATGTCACTGCTGTAGGGTGATACCAGGGAAATTAATGGCTGGTGGGTGAAAACAGGTGGCTCCCTTTTGCAGTGTTACTGGTGGACTTCAGTGCTCACAGGCTTGGTACGCCGCATAATGCTTGCAGCTTATGCCCCAAAGGTCCCCTCCGCAGATATCAGTGCGAGTCAATGCACGCGCATACCACCGCTTACTGCCACTAAACAAATTGATTTGAATGCCGGGAAACATAAAATGACGACCTGGTGCACAAAAGCGGCAGTTGCTCTGGCGGCATCCAGCTGGCGGTGACAAACAACGACGGAAGGTTGTTGAGCACCTTGCCCATCCAGCACCGAGTGGAATCCCTCTTTGGCACCGCAAATGGTTTTACCACCCATGCTCCGAAGGCTGAGATCGCATTTGGCAAACTGACCAGGCCACGCAACGCAAGTCACGCAGCCTGCCGTAATTGGGCTCTTTGCTATGGCTCCGTCCGGGGTTCTCGTCGCGTCAAGTTCTAATTGGGGTGGCTAGCCAAGCAATAACAACTGCCAATCTTCCCTTCTGCGATTGCCAGCCTGTTCTTCCTCAACGCTCAGCCGTCAGCGGTCTTCCAACGCAGCCATGCTGCCGCGCTTAGCTAGCACATCGCTCGGAACGCTGCTGCGCCCTGGGTGGGGCGTGCTGGCGGCCCGCGCGGTGTCCACCACGGTGGCGGCGGAGGGCGGCACCGATGGACTGCACTTCTGCGTCGTGGGCAGCGGGCCTGCCGGCTTTTACACAGCTGATAAGGTGTGTATTGCATATATCCAGAGCGTTCCAACAAAACTTTGCCTGAACTGTGACAGCTGGCCCTCACACATATGTTGAACTCTGCTGCACTCCTTACCACTGCCCCTTTCTTGCCCTGCAGCTGCTGAAGCGGTTTGGGGAAGAGGCTCGTGTGGACATTGTGGTGAGTGCCTGACACTCAAGATGTAGTCCATGGTCCTAAGCCAATACTTGCTTGATTCATGGGGTCTATAACACTACCGAGCCAGCCTAGCATTCCACTGTCGCACGCCGATGCCATTAACGCACACCAGCCTTGCGGCCGCTGCTGCATGTGATGCCAATGCGCCCACGATGTGCCATGCGTCTCTTGACACCCTTTCCACCTGAAGGTGGGCCTCAGCCCGAGCTGTGTTTGTCTACGTTGCCCTGCAGGAGGCACTACCGACCCCCTTTGGCCTTGTGCGCTCGGGTGTGGCGCCAGATCATGCAGACACAAAGGCAGGTGGTGCCACATCAGCTGCAGTGACAGATCAGGCCAAAGGAAGCCGCGCTAGCCATCCCGCCCGTATTCTTGCCTGCATGCGGAAGCTGCAGCCAGCACATTATGCCATTCCTCCCACTCCCGTGCTATATGTATCTCCCCACCACACCTTTGCAGAACGTTATCAACCAGTTCACAGCCTTAGCCGCCCACCCCCGCGTAAAGTTCCTGGGCAACGTGCGCGTGGGGCAGGACGCAAGCCTTGCTGAGCTGCGCGCACACTATAACGCCCTGGTGCTGTGCTATGGTGCGGAGAGCGACCGGCGGTTGGGAATACCGGGAGAGGTGCGGCATGCCTGGTGTGCCCAGACCTGCTCCCCTGGCCCTGCCTGCCTGCGATTCTGTGTGCCTAGCTTGGTGTGCCCTTCCCATCGGTTGCTGCTTGGTGTCCTTTTTGCCATGCTTACACCCTGTGCTGCTGCTTTGCCCTGCCCCTGCCCTGCCCTGTTTTTACACCCCCTGTTGTGCCATTCCGCTGCTTGTTGGTTGGCGCATGCTCATGCCTGACATGCCCTCCCACACCTTGCCTGACTGCATCCCATGCAGGACCTGCCGGGCGTGTTGTCAGCTCGCGAGTTTGTGTGGTGGTACAACGGCCACCCGCATTACAGGGACTTGCCGGTGGACCTGTCCCGCACCCGCAGCGTGGCCATAGCGGGGCTAGGCAACGTAGCAGGTATGGTCGGGCTGTTGCTGCTCAAATACAGCTCTACCACAGCAGGGTGGCACAGCGGGGCTTGTGCAGCAGGTCTGGCGCACAGCCGCCAAACAGGCCTCAATTTCTGCATCTGCCTGTGTCGTTATGCCCCTGCCAGAGCACACGTAAAGTGCTGCCGCATTTCATTGCTGTATACATGCTGCCAGGTAGCTTTCTATCGTGTGTGTGCTGTGTTCCCTGCAGTGGACATTGCTCGCATCCTGCTGAAGCCTGCAGACGAGATGGCTGCCACCGACATCTGCAGCCATGCCTTGGAGCAGCTGAGGTGCGCTGTCCAGGCTGGCAATCGTGCAGAGCCAGGCCATGGTTCTTAGGTGTTCTAAGCCTGCAATCTGTTCTGCCTGTTGGGCTGCTGCCAACTGAGGCTGTTGCTTTGGGTGGGCTGCCAAGTCATAGCTGTTTTGGTCCTGCCTCATGCCTCAGCTCCCCCAAGGGAAGCGCGTCTGGTGTACTCCTTAATTATTATGCAAGTACGTACGTGGGCCCGAACCCGTCCTTCCAAAGCTCTGCTCCACCTGCCTGCTCCTTGAGAAATTCTGGTCGGGTCTGCTTGTCATCTAATGCAGGCAGAGTGCTGTGAAAGAGGTTCACTTGTTGGGGAGGCGGGGCCCCGTCCAGGCGGCCTTCACCCCTAAGGAGCTGAGGGAACTGCTGGGACTACGGAATGTGCAGGTGGGTGCATGGTTCCTGGCGGGCTGCAAGGCTGAGTGGAGGGGTGGAGGGATGGACGGGCAGATGCCTCCTGGTGTGGGCGAGTGAGTGGCTGGTTGGTGGCAGCTTTGTTTGATATGGACCTGCATGCCGGTTTGTCAGTGTGCACCGATGGACACAGGCCTAAATTCCAGCTTGTGGCTCACCGCTTAAGCTGCCCCGCTGCTTTGCTGCCTAGCACCCAATCAACGCCCATGTGCACCTTGTGCATATGCTACTCCTCCAAGCACGCCTGATGTGCTTGGCCTTTTGCGAGCGCCTGCTGTTCTTGGCAAGCCCTCGCAATCACGCCATAGCCTGTCATCTCCTCTGCCCTCTTTCGTATTGCCTGCCGCCTGCAGGTTGTGATGGATCCTGCCACGTTTCAGCTGAACCCTGCCTGTCAGGCAGAGCTGAAGAGCACCCGTATGAAGAAGCGTGTGTATGACCTCCTTTCCAAAGCGCTGGCGGAGCCGCAGCAAGGGTGCGTTGCTGGTCTGCTCAGTTTGGATGCATGGGGACTTCTGCTACACCTCCATGCTCTCCCCTGCCCTGCCATGCCCTGTTGCCAAATCGTCTGCTGCCTGCCGCCCAGTCACCTTGTGCGTTGCGGTATACCGGGCTAATTTTCCCTCTTAAAACTATATTGGCTCATCTGCAGGGACAAGGCGCTTCGCATCCACTTCCTGCGAAGCCCTGTTGAGGTGGAGGAGAGGGAGGGGCAGGCAGCTGGCGTGAAGCTGGAGAAGACGCGCCTGGAGGAGGCAGCAGCGCCTGGTGGCGAGCAGAAGGCGCGCGGTACTGGTAAGAAGGTGCCAGGGCTCGCGGCAGTATAGTGGACGTATGCTTTGTGCGGTTTTATGTCGAGGTTGGAGGCACTCTATTGAGGCAGCAGGCAGCACACAGGGGCGCGGTTTGCTTGCAAGGCGTGTTGGTGCTTCTATAAAGGGCAGATTGTGTGCGCCTGTTTTCCAGGCCCTGCCCTGCCCCTCTATCCTGCTGCACATTGCTGGATTTCAGTATGTGCATGCTATGCCTGCTCTGCATGCCATTTTCCTTCTCAGGCGAGTTTGGGAGCATTCCTGCTGACCTGGTTCTCAAGAGCATAGGCTTCAAGTCGGTGGGCATCCCGGGCGTCGCCTTTAATGCACGGGCAGGCGTGGTGCCCAACAAGCTGGGGCAGGTGAGCTGCTGTGGTGCTCGTGATGATGGGTTGTGGGATACGTATGCATGCGTTTTGGATGTCGTTAACTTGTTGCATTAGCTGTGTGCCTGGGTGAAGGCGCCAGAAGGATGCGTGGGAGGGTGCTCCTACATTAATGCTGGTATCTCGACCTTTTTCTCCCGTCTGGCCGGCTGCCTGCCCGGCCGCCTTCTGCTTGGCCGCCTCTCTGCATGTATCTGCAGGTGTACAGCGAGGATGGCAGCAGCTTTGATTCTGGCTTGTACGTGTGCGGCTGGTTGAAGCGAGGGCCTTCTGGTGAGCACATGGATGCAAGCGCAGCAAGGGATGGGCAAGGAAACAAAAAGAATTGTCGGCTGGGTTTAGGTGTCAAATGGCATGGCAAGCAAGCAAGGGATGGATGGATGGGGAAGCGGCAGTTGTTGGGCTCTGGCTGGTGGCGACTGTGTGTTTAAGTGGTCGCTGCTTCCAACCAGGCACACCCAAGCGCCCACGTGCCACTAGGCTCCCCTTCCTACTCAGCGCGCACATCTACCCAGGCGCCTTATGAATTGCCATCCATGCAGGCGTCAATGGCACCAAATTTCCCTTACGCTGCCATGTGTGCAGGCATCATTGGCACTAACTTGGTGGATGCCGAGCAGACGGTAGACACCATGGTGCAGACGCAGCAGAGCTTCCAAGCAGTCCAGGCAGAGCGAGCGGGGGCTGCAGGCCTGCGACAGCTGTTGGATCAGCGGGGGGTGCAGGTGAAGCGCGATCTGGCCTGGTAGCTGCTTCTTGCGGCTATGTGTATTCCGCTCTTGTGCCTCTTGAGTGCCAATGTGCCGTGGCCTTGCCTGCTTGTCTGATGCTGCTGAGGCACGGTTGTGGCAACATGTGTTAAGGGAGTGGTCTCCCATTGCGGTTGTGAGAATGGCAACATGTGTTAAGGGAGTGGTCTCCCATTGCGGTTGTGATAAACTGGTGATAGAGCAGGGGACGCCTTGCCAATGGCTTGCCACTTCTTGCTGATGCCTGATCCTTCTGTGCTGCCATTTCTACCGCTGCCCCCATGCAGGTCGTGAGTTTTGAGGGCTGGCAGCGGATAGATGCGGAGGAGGTGAGGCGGGGGCAGGCGCTGGGCAAGCCGCGAGAGAAGATCACGAGCGTTGAGGAGATGCTGCACATTGCGGCAGGGGCATGACACATATTCCTTCAGCCAGGTAGCTCATCCCGTGAGTACCAAAAGCTGCTATAGCCCTGTAAATGTGGGACTGGTAGACTGATGCACTTCAATCTGCTGCAGTTGATTGCTCCTCGCCTGCTTTGTTGGGAATGATCATGCGACATACATACCAGAACTGTTGTTTATATACTTTCTCTGCACTGCTTCTTGCATTTGTTGTGAGCGTATAAGCAAGCATGCCATCCACCACCCTTCTATACCTGGTTTTCCCGTGACTGTGCTTTACATGTGGTCCCTTGTAACAAACGGAAGCATATATAATGGGTGCAGGGTTACAAGAAATTTCCAGTAGCAGGCTATAAATACGTGATTTAGATCTGCCTGCACAGTGAAAAAGGCAGCAAAGCCGTGCCCCTGGCAGAAAGACCAAAATGGGGCATGTGGGCACACGACAGTGCGGCAGGAGGGCAGCTGTATAGCAGCAAATATGGGGAGAAAAGCAATCCGTGACATGTTGCACGCTCCGTGTGCTGCAAGTTGCTGCCTGGGGGGTAGAAAGACAAGAGGGAATCTCATGGGCGTGGCCATATGCCTTACCTTCAGTGACAGGGCAATATAGATCCATGTGTGTTGGCATGATAATAGGGAGAGAGATAGTGCGTTTCTTGCGGACAGTGTCACGGGTGCTTGCTGTGCAAGGGAATAGCAGGCAGAAGATTCATATGCACATGTGGGGTGCAAGAGAGGCAGGAAGCCTGCTGTGCAACTGCAGGTCAGCATGCAATGGGGATGGCAGAATACAGGGGAGAGCTGGAAGAGAAGAACAGGGTGGCAGCAAGGCCGGGGTCGCATTGAAAAGGAGCAGGGGAAGGCTGCTGTTGCCTATGTTCATATGTGCCTCAGTATAAGGCCATAGATAAGGGCTTGATCTCACGGTAGACATGTGGGTGATTGTGCGAGGCCGCAGCGAGGTGGCAGTGGAAACAGCTGGCATGGGCCACTCTGGCCATGATAGTGGACAACCGCATACTGCCTGAGCTAAGAAAGAGTGAGCTTGAAACCTTGCTTTTTTAAGCACCCGCTCTCAGCTGCAGGTGAGGAAACGGTCGAGGTAGAAGACGCTCCACTGGGCGGCGGCACTGGTGGGAGTGGTGGGGCCGACATCCCCAGCTGGCAGCTCCGGCGCTTGCGCTTCAGCCTTGGCATGACTGGGCGTGTGGGGAGAAGGCGGAGGAGCACTGGGGGCCGTGCTCACTGGCTTAACCTGTCACAGGTTCAACAGGAGGAAAAGACGACACGGTAGTTGACGCGCCAGATAAGGGAGTTGGTGCTCGTCGAGCGCCACAGGGGCCGCCCAGCGAAAGGGCTGCTGGTCCCTGTCGGGTGGCAGCTTCTGGTGTGTCGCCGATGGGCTCAATATCCACCATGCTGTTGTGAACACAAGTTATGCCACTAAGCAAGGTTTCGGTGGCCCTTCCTCACCTTGATTGGTGCCGTGGCGGGAGCGCCATTGGCGCACTCTGGGAAATGCGGGGTAGCATCACATATCTGCATACATACGAGCGCAAGTTGGTTTTGTGCAAACTGCAAGGTTTCGTAGCCAAGCTGAGCCCTGTTCGCAACTGCAAGTTCTGGCCCACGTGCGTCAGTGCGCACCTGCAGGCTGATTTTGGCTTCAAAGAGTGTCGACCAATGTTGAAGAGGGCAAGAGAGCCAAGAGAGCCGGCAAACAAAAACTGAGCGTGGGTGGAGCTCTTGGGCTAGGGAATGGAAACGTGACCACGTGTTTGCTTGGATTCTCTTTCTGGGATCCCTTCCTTCAATTGAGGATGGACGGTCCTCTGCAGCATCTGCGTCGCCAACTATGGCGCGGCATGCTGAGGGCGCGGTTGGCTGGCGTCACCGGCCGCGCAGCGGGACAGCGGTGCAGGTACAGCTGGACTACAATGACAGTACACTTCAAAGACCATTTCCAAGACCCGACGACGAATACTCAGCACATCAACGCAGGCACAATGTAAGCCAGTCAGTCGCTCCAGTTGTCTGCATCGCTGTCCTGCTGCCAGGGCTCCCGCTCAGCTGTGACTCGCTCGGGTGCGGGCGCCCACACCACTACGTTGCAGTCGTTGCCCCCAGTGTAAAGCTCCTGGGCTGACGGGTTCCACCTGCGAGATGGAAACAGGCGATTGGTCTGAGCGTCATGCTTGAGTGGGGTGGCCAAGCAGGCCCGCTGCCAGACAGACGATGAGGGCAAGTGGCAGCTTTACCGGCACCAACCGCCATCCCGCCCCCAGGCGCCGCCACCTGCCTGCAGCAGTTGATGGAGTCGAAATGGCCCCCTCCAAGCGTGCGCAAAAGCTTGCCGGTGCCGATGTCAAACATCTGCAGGAAGACGGTGGGGAGGCTCGAGAATGCAGGTATCAGCCAGGTGCAGTCTGTGCATGCGTCTATCTGATCAACCGCAAATGCAGTTCCCCTTACCAACGCCTTTGCGGCCGCCCACAGAGCTGCCGATTGCAACAGCTGCACAACACAGACTCCCGCAAACACGATAACAACTGCCTGCACTCTGCTAGTGCCAGCTGTCCCTGGGCAGGCTATCACACATGCACACATAGCTGGCAAGACCACCAACACATCGCAGCACAGCACAGCACAGCACAGTACAGCACAGCACAGCACAGCACAGCACACCACGCCACGCCACACCACACCACACCACACCACACCACACCACACCACACCACAACACACCACACCACAACACACCACACCACAACACACTTATGTCTTCTACTACCCAGCCCACCTGCACCACGCTGCCCGAGGGGTGGAACAGCAGGCTGCTGTCGTCGCTAACTGCCACCTGCCGGCTGCGCTGCGCACGGTTGTAGGCACCTGGGTAGTGCACGAGCTCATGCCTGCAGAGTGCCAGGAAGGAACCAGTGCTAGCCCCTGGTCGGGATTACCAGCAAGGGGATTAACTACACCTTGTCTATCTCGATCGTGCCAGTCGAGGAAGCAGCGCGGCACTACAGCTCACTGCCGCTGCTGCTGCTTCGGCAGCCAGGGTGTAGCAGCACACACCCACCTGTAAGTTGCCGCATCCCATAGCCGAACTTTGTCGTCCGTGCCGGCGCTCAGCCAATGCAGGCCGTCGGGGGTTGGCACCACGCCTACAGTAGCCAAGCAAGCAAGCAAGCAAGCAGCTTTGCTCCATGTGTTGAGTGACAGGTGTAGAACAGCGCAGCACAGCATAGAGCTGTGCAGCACAGAACAGTACAGCGCACCGCCACTCCATGTCCCTGATGACTGTCAGCTACACCTCCACCCTTTAGTTGACGGCTTCAATTGGCAGTGGTAACGGCACAGCTGAGGAGCAGGAGATGAGTATTGGGGCAATGTGGCCGAAGAGCCCAAGCTGAACAACAACCCTATCAAGGTATAGTTGGGCTGCTGACAGGCAATACAAGCACCTGTGATAGATCCAGCATGGGCTGTGCTGTACTTGGTCACTTTATCGGGCAGGAACATGCGCTCGCTGCCGCCCGTGGCATCCGGTGCGGCGCCGACATACCCTTTGTCTCTGCCGCTGCCCTGGCGCTGCAAGCCGACCTTTGCCTCTCTTCGTTTGCCTTGCTCGTGCTGCTTTCCTATGCGCCGCCGTTGCGACTGCGGCAGGTTTTCTAAAGGCTGCTGCTGCTGCCGCTGGTGCTGCCGCTGCTGTGTGCGCTGCTGCTGGGTGTCGTGTTGGTCAAATATGTGGAGGGGGCCTGACCGCCGAATATCCCACAGTCGGAGCTGTCCATCACACCCGCCTGCTCTCAAGAGGGGGATACAGAATAGACAAGCCATGGTAGGGTGAGGCTGGGGGCATGCGCCTGGTTGTACACCAGGCTGGTAGTAAGTATCAGTCACCCACAACAAAAAGGAAAGCCAAAGCTCTTACACCATGCTGGCTCTGCGGTTTGCAATTCTAGCACCACAACAGCAGCAATGCTCAGGAGGCAAGCAGACACGAGCCAGGCCACATTAATTCAGGCAACCAAATCCCCAGCACAGCTGCAACAGCGCGCAGCATCTCGTTGTTTGATGCCCAACAAAACCCACCTGTCACCAGCTGCCACTCGCTTCCTGGCGACCAGTGCACGGCCCATACGGCGGCTCGGTGCCCGCTGAGGGTGTGTGTGAACCCGCCGGACACAATATCACACAGCTGCACCGCCGTGCCGCCGCTGCCAACTGCCACCAGGCAGTGAGCGGTGGCGACTGCTGACATGGCAATTGCATAGATGCGGGACTCGAGCGCAAAGCTGCACACCACATGCAGGCTGTTGGCATCCCACACCTTGACCTCACAGTCGTATCCGCCTGCAACCGGGAACGAAAGTTTCCAGGTAGGGGTTGACTCAAACTCAAACCCACATTGGACATAAGAGTCACTACAGTAACGTGAAGGAGCCGGGGGCATAGGAGCAGATCACAGGAAGCAGGTTGCCACCTAAGAGGACTGGGACATCAAACATCAACATGGCCGCTGCGGCCACCACCATCATTGCAGCGAAGGTATCACCCATGAAAACCTGCTAGCTAGCCTTTGGCAGCACCCACACCCACCTGATACAAACAGCCCCGAGTCCACAGGATACCAGGCCACCGCCGACACGCTAAACTTGTGACCCTGCTGCGCCTGCTTGGTGATGGAAAAGAGGGCTGCGTGGTCGGTGTGGCCGCCGGGGTTGGTTGCCTCGGCCGCCGCTGCTTGCCGGCTGTGCCGCAGCGCAGGCCCGCTGGCTCCCAGTGAGGCTGCTGCATCGTGTGACGCTTGTCGCGCCTCCGCCTGCTGTTGCTGCACTGCCTCAGAAGACGGTTGCTGCAGGTCATAGACAGCTATGGAGGCATCTCCTGCACCCGCCAGCAAGTATCGCTGCTCCCCGTGATCAAGATCTAGGCACGTCACACCCCCGCTGTGCACGCTACGGACGACCTTGTCGTGGCTGAACTCCAGGGTGCGCAACCTGCATAGAGGCGGGGTGAAGCGAGAGAGGGAGGCAGGCGGGCGGGTGGGCGGCAGTGGCAGTGGCGGGCTCGCAAGTCATCAAGTACCAGCAGGCTTTCTGCGCTCTCGGCGGCTTGCCTTGCGTGGTTTATGCTGCTTGCCACGGTCCGATCTCCCGTTTGGCGCTCAAACAACAGGGGAAGACGCGACGACATGGCTCGCAGATAGGAGGCTTCCCCGCCATACGTCAGCACGAGACATGCAACTGGTAGTAGTTGTATTTATTGCAGAGCCAATCACTTGGTGGTCACAACTTACATTGCGTGGCACCACGTGGATGCGGGAGTGTTCTTGCTTAGTTGGGCCGTTAGCTGCTGTAAACCCAAGGTATTATTGCACACGTTTACGCAGAGAAGCAATTACCGTGAACATCCGTCAATCCGAGAGCCCCAATGGGACGCACACTGATCTGCGCCGTGGACGACTCCCATACTTCGCAGGCAGCAGGGACGTGGGTGGCGGTGAACCTTGCCCGACCCGGCGACGCGTTGCACTACGTCAGCGTGGCCCTGCCGCTTGCCTACACAATGTCACCTGCGGCGCCGATTGCCACTGGTGGAGCGGTGAGCATCGGCAACACTGCCGTGCGATACCAACACCCTGCCTGCCTCAAGTATTGCCCCTTTTGGCTTACCGCCAGCACTCCCACCAAAGAACAAGCTTGTGTGCTCAATATTTTGTGTGCCGCCCCCTTGATTGCCACACAAGTGTGACTAGTAGTCGGTTCAGGTGGCAGCCCTGTCACTCAACTGGGAGCTTCAGCGCAAGGAGGAAGAGGAGCGATGCCGCCACCTACTGCACAAAGTATTGCAACCAGGGTTGTTGTTAGCAGATGCGTTGTAACAAGAATGTAGCAGTGATTTAAACCAAGCTAAGTGAGTGCTGCTGGCCACACAGCAGAAATAGCATCCCCAGCATGCACAGCCAGCCACAGCACGGACTCGCTTTGCCAGCCAGCTTCCGAAGACTGCTCCCACAACGCATGCAACCTTGGCTGCACCCACTGCGCGTGTTGCCTCTCTGCAGCTGGTGCACAGGCTGCCAGAGAGCGCACGAGAGAGCCTGGACATCCACATGCATGTGCTGCCTGCCGCTGGCGGCGCATCTGGTACGGAATGTGCAGGCCTGCGCCAGAAGCAGTTCTACCTAGACTTGCTCTTCTCTAGCGTTTGTCTTTTTGGTGTGAGCGAGTAGACCAAGCTTGCATCATTATGAGCAAGTGCATGGTCGGGGGTCCTCTTCAGCGGAGCAGTGCCACACCTGGACCTGCTTTTACTTAGGGGCCATGCCCGGCTCCTTTGTGCATGCTTGTGGCTCCCCTCACGCAGCACCAAATGCACACCCCGTCTGCCCTGCCACTTCCCTGCTGCTGCTATGTCG
Organism: Ettlia oleoabundans; assembly: GCA_019693395.1. Classification (NCBI taxonomy): domain Eukaryota; kingdom Viridiplantae; phylum Chlorophyta; class Chlorophyceae; order Chlamydomonadales; genus Ettlia; species Ettlia oleoabundans. Next base: position 48,467 of record JAAMXP010000530.1, read on the forward strand.
CAGGCGTGGCAGATTCTGTCGTGGCGTTTGCCAAGGGGAGATCCGCCGACCTGGTGGTTGTGGGCAGTCGAGGCATGGGCGCACTCAAGAGCACACTGATGTCGCTGGTTGGCCTGGGAAGCGTGTCAAGTGTGTGGTTCAAGCGCCAGCAGGTCCAATCAGCATTTCTGGTCGGCCGGTTGCCTGGCTGGTGGGGCCGGCTTGGTGGCAGAGGTTTTGCTTCTCAACTGCTCTTCTGCAACATTTACTAGGATAATTATCACATGAGATCTATATCAGTGTTTGGGTTGAGAGACAATGATATGCTGTCAGCTGTGTGGCCCCCTGCATCCGGCCATTGCTGCCGGCTGTTTCATGATGCAGGCTACCTTGTGCATCATCTGCACTGCCCGGTGGGCATCTGTCGTGGCAGGAAGGAGGATGTGGAGCCAAAGGTGAGGTCGCTGCTTTGGAGAAGTGCCTGGTGGATAGTTGGGTGATCAGTGAGCGCTACGGTGCCACTGCTATCTTTAACTGCTGCCACCAGAGCCCAGCCTCAACATCAAGCCATGTCAAACAGGTACGCCTGTTACCTGTGGTTTGCTGTCGACTGATGTCAGCTGAAAGACAGAGGCATCCGTGCTACCCAAGTTTGGCCATGCACCACTACTGCAAATTCTAATCGCCTGCCTGCCTGCCTTCCCACCTTCTTTTTCCCGCTTTCTTGCAGGCCAAGCACAAGGTGATGGTGTCACTGGACGACTCAGAGGCCAGCAGGAAGGCATTGGAGGTGCGCGGAGAGGGG
>JAAMXP010000532.1:6864-21820 GCA_019693395.1 Ettlia oleoabundans
CATGCCTGTGTAGACGCCATCCCAAAAGGAAATTAGGGCAAGAGATAATGGTATTTCCCAGAAGGGAAGACAGGAGAACTGTTGGAAATTGAAGGGGTTAGGAGTGGCAGGCAGGGAACCAGAGTGAAATCGATGCAGGTCATGTGGAGTAATATGGGCGTGCTGCATGCGTGGCATTCGTTTGTTTGATTGTTTCACCATTTGTTGGAAACCTGTTGGTGCGGTGGCAAGCGCAGAGTGGGCTGACTTGTCTGGTTTGGCGCATCTGTGGCCTTGCAGGTGGACAAGTGGGTGCGGCGATTGCTGAAAGCCAACCCCGGCGAGTACGAAGTGCGGCTGTAGCGAGGCAGGCCCTGGCAGTCATAACAGGAGAGAACAGGAACAATAAGATACGCACTTGGGCGTGGCTTGAGGAAGACAAGCAGTGGAGGGGCCCTAAGGGTCTGGCTTTTGCTGCCCACCATACGGGCAGCACTGACAGTAGCAGGAAGACAGCTGTACAGCACTGGGTCGCTACAGCAGCACCCTACAGCACCCCGTGGCATGACTTTGCTCTGCCTAAAAGCTGGCCTACGACCATTGCCCATGCTGGTGGTGACTGCAAACAGGGTCATCGCATGGCGTTACCCTGCCTCTTCTCGCTTGACGCTCTGCTCTACCCAGCACACTCCTGCAATGCGGCACTCCCATGTTTGCTGTTTACTGCCGTCCCTGTACCAGTTCTGTGCGAGAGAGATAAGCAGGCGATAAATCAGGAAAGTTAGAAGGCTGAGAGTGACAAACCTGAGACATTGGCTACAGTATGAAACAACGGCACAGCAACATAAACCCTGTCAAATTGTTGTTGAGCTACCACAGCTGCGGGGCTGTGACTGTGCAGTGCTGTTGTAAGTTGACAGTAGGCTTGGAAGAGGGTGATAAGGAAAGAGGAATCATAGGTGAACTCACAGGTTGATTGGGTCGGGCCGATCTGCAGGAGCGCCTTGCAGGGTTGCTCAGCAGGGCATGGCTGGTGCTCATGGGCAACATCGCAGGTGGCAATCGAATCCTTCAGGTGACATGCTGTTCATACAAAGATGCCGCTGGCTGCCTGAAAGGGATGAGTATTTAGTTGCAGCGTGGCCAGCAGTCAAAACATGAGCCCCGTTGTATCGCACACCCAAGTCGGTTTCCCGCTATGGGCCGGTTTGGTCTCACAGCGGCAGCTGCAGTCCTCCAGCTTTTCATCACTTGCGCAACAAGCAACATACCTTATTGAGGTAATCGTGGGTTAACAGCACGGTTTTGCAGCCGGTAAGCTGGTCAAGATCAGCGGTAGGCTGCATGGATGTCCGCTGTCGGCAGCGGCGGGGCGCTTTGTCGCCAGCAGGGCGCCGGCAGAGATCTTGGGAGTTCCGAGGCGGAAACCCTTGCTTCTCTGTGTGCCCAGGATTCATACCTGCCGGTATCATGTCTACCTTGGCCCAAAATGTCCTCGGTAGCAGCAGCGACACCGTCAGCGTGTGGCAGGCTCTGTTGTCGAATGACGCCGACACAGTTGCTGCGCTGCTTCGGCACAGGCGAGGCAGCGAATCGGACGGCGCAGGGTGGGTGGCGGCGGCACGTGGACCGTGCGGCCTGACGCCGCTACACGCTGCCGTCCTGGGCGGGTGTACAACGGCACTTCCGTTCTTGGCTACAGCAGGAGTGCCGCTTGACGCGGTCATGGAGCCATCACTTGCCGAGAGTGATAGGGCATACATACGTATTACGACTTTCCTGTCGAGCCGAGGCGTCAATGTCAAAAACCTGTCATATGAGCAGTGCAGTGAGCTACTGGCCTTTGGCCGCACGGCACTCGCTATGGCAGTCAGGTTTGTGCACTGTTGAAAGCCGCACTTGCTGCTTCGCTTGCTGATAGAAGCACAACAGAAGTATGTGTGCATGTCTTCAAGGCTAGGCAGCTTTCAAGGCTGTGGTTGATTTGAACGCACTCGTGAGCCCTTGCTGTGACCCGCACACACGGTCTTTCTGCCAACCTTCACATGCCCCACGCAGCCTGCAAGACTTGGACTCTGTACATCAGCTGCTACAGCTTGGTGCCGACCCTAATGCGGGCACGCACAGACAGACAGCCCTTGGGGGCCTTTGCTCCCAGTTGTTTAGGGGGCACAACAGCTCTACATGGCTCGAATATGCCGAGGTGCTCTTGAAGAGCGGCGCAAATGTTTTCATGCAGGAGCCGAGCGCAACATACAGTAGCCTCCTTAAAACACTCGCAAGAGCTCACGAAAAGTGTCAAGGCGGCTCCCCTGTGGCATCGGCTTGCATGGCTCATTGGAGCAGCAGCGGCAGGCTGGCAGGCAGGTGGTGGGCACCAAGCGGCAGGCATTGGCCCTGTTCAACACAGCAGTGTGGGATGGCCATCCCGCGCTGCTCAGCCACGCCATCAGCTGCCTGGAATCAGCTGACTTGGCACAAGATGAAGAGACTGAAGCAGCATATAACGCTGACCTGGTGTTTCAAGCGGCTAAGGCTTCGTTTGACCGTAGTTCGGTTGGCCAAGCAATTCCTCTGCTGCTTGCCAGCCGACCAGCAGCTAGCTTTGCCGCCACCGGCGAGCTTGGCCGCATTTTGGCATGGGCAGTCCGCCATCGGGTCGCGGATTTAATCGTGATGCTCCACCGTGCTGGTGCTTGCATTGAGGCAGATATGGTGTTAGGGGGTGTTCGAAACCTGTCGCCAGCTGTCATTGAGGCTCTGCTGACTTGCGCACAGCCAGCAATGCCGACGCAGGAAGTATGCAGCTACCATTATGCCTACACCTGCCCTATCCACTATGCGCTGCGCACAGCAGTGAGTTTTGTCCAGGTTGTTTTGCCTGCTTCTGTTGCACAGCATGCATGTCATGCCACTGGTGCAGCTTCTCATCTGTCGTGGTGAACGATTCTGGCCGCTCGACCTGGAACGCAACCGATTTGCAGGTTGTTTTGTTCAGCGAATCTGAGGGCTATGGCTGACACCCCCGTTGCGTGTGTTTGTGCAGGATTGGCAGAGCGGTGATAACTGGGCCCGCTGGCGCATCCCACAAAGAGCGGTGCGTGTGTTGGAGCTGCTGCGTGCCGCCGGCTACCGCCCAACTGTGTACCGCAACGTAGTGCCTCCGCCCGATTTCAATCTGGGCACGGCGGTGCGGGATGCGCTGGACCCTTTTGAGGTGGAACCCTCCTACAAACAACCACGCATGCACAGGTGGGCGGAGTCAGTCTTCTTTTTATTTTCCTGGCATGCTGTATCTGCTGCAAAGGTTCTGGCTTGGAAAGCAGATTGTTTTGGAAAACCGTGGGTGCTGAGGTCGTAACTGCAGCACCGGCATGTCCTTGTCCTGCACTTTCTTGCAAGGCTTTGGTATCCAAGGTTGCTCCTGGTGAACCCTGTGTAGATGCAACCGCATTATGGTATTCCAGCCAGACAATGTCCACGAATTGCTGAACTATTGCATGCCGAGAAGGTTGCTAACGTGTTTTTCGAGTTTTCAAGGTAACGGCAATGAAGTCGCTTGCATTTCCCTGCAGGCTGGTGTTTGTGGCTCGCAGCGGCAGCTGGAGCCCCGCAACCCACCACCGTTGGCCTGATGCCTTCAAGGCAGCCGCCCGCACCCTGCTGCTGGCCAGCAGGCGCACAAAGGTTAGTTCCCAGCAGCAAGATGCATCCATGGCTGGCACATGCAGCCCAACCAATCCCAGCATTGATGTGGGTGGCACAAGCAGCAGCAGCAGCAGCAGCAGCAGCAGGAGCCAATCCACCGTCCACGGCCACAGCTGCGGCTTGAGTCTGCTTCCAGCTGAGGCGGTGCTGCGTGTGCTGGAGCTGGCGGCAGCACCCATGTCAGCCTGGATGGAGTGATGGGCGGAGGAAGCCTTTTATGGAGATCGGGCATTGAGGGGAACCCTGCATGGCCAGGCAAACACCCATGCGCTGCATGGGCCCCAGGGTAGAGCGGCATTACATGACTGTTACAAGGGGTTGGGGTGGGCAGCTGCCGGCATCTGATTCCAGAGGGTGCACTCTGACTTGTTTCAGGCTACCCAGTTTGCCATGCCACTTAGCAGCCAATGGCAATGCCACCTGCTCTGCACATTTTAACATTTTAAATTGTCACTGCATTGCAAAGCAACAACAACAACTCTTTTCCTAACTACGTGTTGTCACAGCTGCGGGCGCTTTGCAGGGCTGTTGCTGTAACGCTGTAATACGACAGAGAGATTAAAGGTGACAAGGACATGGAAAGAGTGGCGCAGTCAAGCTAACGGGCTGCCCAGGGTCGGACTGAGCTGCAGGGGCGCCTTGTGGGGTTGATGCATCTCACTTGAGCCCAGCCAGCCTGCGCAGCAATATATGTGGACTACAAAGTTCCCTGGCTTGCATAGTGAGCAAAGCAAGACGCTATCAAGATATCTAACATCCAGGACAGCTTCCTCGAGGTGATGAGACTCGAGGCTCGGCGTGGCCAGCAGTAATGGGGCCTTAACGCAACACGCCACTCCGTGCCGCTGCTCTGGGTCGGGTTTGGTCTGACAGCGCCGCTGCTGCCCTCCCGCTGTCCATAAAAAACAAAAAACAGCGAACGTGCTCAGGTAATTGAGTATCCAAAGGTATGACATGGAAGTTATTAGGCTGGCCAGATGTCTCATGTTACAGCGGTGGGGAGCATATTACGGAAATTGGTGGGCAGCGACTATCACTGCGCAACGCGCGGCGCCGCGAGAGGTTCAGCCTAGACCTAGGAAGCGGGGCTTGCAACGGCGGAGCAGTTTGGGTGGTATTTGCTGACAGAAAGTGCCAATTTGTAAACAGGCGGGCAAAGCAGCGGGGCTCGGTGGTCTTCCTGAGGATCCTGCCGCCTGTCATGCACAGCAGAGGTGCGCCGGCGCCCTGCCTGGCCAAGCCGCCCAGCTGTGCAGTCAGGCTGCCCATGCGCAGTCAGGCTGCCCATGGAATGACTCTGTCGGCAGACGTATTAATGGTGCATCACATCTGTGCTCTGCAATCGGGCCAGCTGCTGCGCTGGCTGCAGGTGCAAAAAGGAGGGCCTGCCACCAGAAGAGGGCTGCACAGCGCTGCAACAACGGTGGCAGCCCCGCAAGTCCGCTCTCTGTCTGCCGCCTCCAACGAGATTTCTACACCAACATACATTGCAATGGCCCCGTGAAACGGCAACAGTCGACAAAAACACTTGCAACATGTTGTCTTGCTCAACCTGTCCATAGGTGCCTCATGCCCTGCCGTGTTCCTCAACCCGAGAAGCTATACATTCACATGGGCCTGCTCTGCAACACTACCTCTGCACCATACCACCTGCTTGTCCCTCCAGGTCCTCGACAGCACTAATATCATGCTTCAGGGTTTGTCAGTAGCTGTCGGTGGCGCCAGGTTTTCTTTCACATGCACTGGCATCACGTGCAAGGCTGTGGCCTAAAACTAGCTGGCTGCCAGGCTAAAAGAAGTCGACGCCAGCATGGCTCACTTTGCCATTAGAGGAGGCAGGTGAGGAGGCAGGCAGGGTGCCAAAGCAGGCATCAACAGCAAGAAAACCAAGCACACAGAGACGGGGAATGTACGATGTACAAGCAAGCAGATCATGGAAGGTTTGCATGTCAAAGCCCTCACTTAGGCTTCCGATTAGAGCTCAACTGTCGATTACTCCTATTCAACCCTAACCCAACCAATGCGCGGTGCTGGCTGGCTGCCAGAGAGTGCTGCCACATCAGCGCCGACGCCGGCGGTCCCGCGAGTCGCTGCGGTCCCGTCGGCGCCGCTCCTCCCCCCGCCTGTCATCTCCCCTCTCCCTCTCCCTCTCAGGGCTCCCGCCTCGCCTGCCGCTGTCACGCGCAGGCTCCCGCCCCGCCTCCCTGCTACCGCTGCGCCGCCGTACCGCCTGACGCTCCCGGCTGTCCCGCCTCGCCTGCCGCTCCTCCCGCCGCCTATCGGCAAGCTCTCTGTCAGATCCCGGCTGGCCATTGAGCGGATGCTCGTCCCTCCCATCCCTAGCGCCGCCGCGCCGCCGCTCTGCTGCAGGCGGGGAGCGCCGCCCGCCGTCTCTGTCGGCATCCCCAACGCGACGGGCACCGGCGGGAGGCGAGACTCTCCCACCCCTGACCTTGCCATTATCCTTCCCCTTGCTCTCGTCCTTCTCCTTCTCCTTGCCTTTGCCGCGCCGCAGCTTCCTATCCTCCTCCTCGCTCTCACTCTCGCTGCTGCTGGACTCCGACCCACTACTGCTGCTGCTGCTGCCGCTGTCGGACGAGTCAGAGCTGCTGCTGCTGCTGCTGGACCCAGAGTCGCTGTCAGAGTCAGAAGATGAGGAGGAGGAGGTGTCGCTCTCGCTGCTGCCCGCCTGAGCGGCAGCCGCCGCCGCCTGCTGCGCCGCCAGCATCTTGGGCAGGTTCTTGAGGATGTCGCGCATGCGGTCGGTGAGGCCTGAGGAGGTGTGGGAGGAAACAGCGACAGAAGCAAGTACCGTGAATTTGAATGATGATGGAGGGAGGGACAGCGACCCAAAGAGATTATAGTAAGTAATCATAAAACAATTAGAAGAGACGGATATGCAGGCCGGCGCCAGGTTGTGCGGCGGTTGCTTTTGCTCACGAACGCTGGGGATGCTGGTGTGAACTTTGGCCAGAAACAGAAGCAAGTACTGTCAATATAAAATGTGTGGAGGGAAACTGTCAGGCTGGCCCCGGGCCTGCGACTAATTGCTGCTTCAGGGAAAGGGTGGCGCAGCTAGCTGTATGCCTACGTCCGTTGAAAGCATGCGATGCAAACAGGGGCGCCCATCCAAGCTGGGGCAGACTGTGCTGCCATTTCTCGCTGGCTGGCGCCCAGCCCAGCAGGTCCCCGCCAGCGCAGCGCAACTCCCCACAAAGTGCAGCACCACTCCTTGCAAGTGCAGTTCACGGCATGTCACAGCAAATACAACAGGGCAGCCGCTCACCTCCCAGGCCGATGGATGTGAAGAAGTTGATTGAGAAGCGCATGTTGCGGGGGGTGTCCTTGGGGAAGACGCCGTCAAACCAATCCTGCGGGGCGGGAGGGAGCATACCGGAGGGTGGGAGAGAGCAGGGTAAGAGGTTGGGGCAAAGCATGTGTTCAAGGGGTTGCTGTTCTGCAAAGCGCGTTGCATTGGAACAGGTGCGGGTAAATCGTTTTTGAGGAGGAATGGAGGCGGCAACAGAAGCTAGGGCCAGGGCAGAGGAGGTGCAAAGCAAGAGCATGGTGGGCAGGTAGGGGGCTTGCCCTCACCAGGCAGGTTGGGTCGTTGAAGCGCTTGTTCAGCTGTACCAGGCCCATGGTCTCCGCCAGCTCCTGCAGGGGGACGAGGGAGGGTAAAGAAAGGACACGGGTGAACAAGGGAGGGGGAATCAGAGAGCAAAGAAGGGGTAAGGATAAAAAGATTGAGGGTAACCGTTAAGTTCGCGAATCGATGGGGTGGTGGCTGAAAGCAATGTTCACCATGTTCTCCTGCCCACGCAACACACATCCGCTCCACCGCAATCTCATACTCATCACATCCATGACGATTACCAGAGCACCCGCCTGTGAACAGCATCTTGATGAGACACCAGCACGCCCACCAACCCACACACTCCTAAAGAAGACCATTGATAAAATAGAGTACCGCCAAACCCACCCACCTGGAACAGAATTTTGATGAAGATGCGCGAGCTGCTCGTGGTGTCCTCCTCTGTCAAGCGGATGACCTGAGGGTGCAAGAAAGAAAAAGGAAAGACGGTCGGATTGGTCGGGCGCATTGGCAGCAGGGGGTTGCACAACTGGAGGGCACAGGCGCTGGCGCAAGTAAGGAAGGATCGCAAAGAAGCAGAGGAGAAGACGTGCCAAGGGGCGTAGGGCGGCAAGGGCTGCAGGGGCAGAACCACAATTGGGGGTGTGAGCAACCATGGAAAGCAAGCCCCAGTAAGCCTGAGCAGCCCCCGCGATCCCACTACGCCCGCTCACGTTGGGTGCGTGCGCAGCCCCAGCCCCCCCCAACCCCCCACCCCACCCCATCCCCCACCCCCCCAACACGAACGCAAACCACACCCACCCACCTGCAGCACCGCCCATGGTATGGCATCCGTGGAGAGCAGGTGCGCAAACAGCTTGGCGGTGTTGCGCAGCTTGTTGGTCTCAAGCCTGAAGTGCAAAAATTCACAAGGAGAGAATACGTCGAAGATTCCACAATGCGCGATGCTCTGCCACCAAGATGCCTGATTTTTCCATTTGCCATTAAAGGCCATGCTACTGGCCGCTCTTGCCGGAGGGCTGCCACAGAGCTTGCCTATCGAACCCCAAGCTGTTTGCTAGCACAACCCTCTGCGCTGCCTCAACTGGCAGTCAACGCACTGACACGTAATGGTCACTGCATGCAAGTCAGCTCCCTACCTGTGTACATGCTACTACCGCGGCACAAACGCTTTGGAGGGCTGATAAGGGAGTTACCCCCATCCCCCACCACACGTCCGCCACCCACCCGCTCACCTGTGTATGAGCTGGTACTGCTGCACAAAGGCCTCTGAGAAGCAGTCGGCATACTCGCGCCTCAGCTTGCAGAAGCGCTCCGCCAGCAGGGCGTAGTACCTGCGGTACAAACAGGGCAATACAATGGCGGTACAATAATGTGGGTGGAATTGTTGAGAAACCGAACAGGAGAGCGTCTTAGTGAACATTGAAGAAGGCCGCTGAGAGGAGTGTGGCGTCACTCTCGCTGTTCGGCAGCCCAGAGGTCAAACAACTACAAAGCATGCACAGCAGGCCCATCACCCCCAGACTGCTGCAATTTTGCATTGCCTGCTCAGCCAGCTGCAGCCACAGTTGCCTCATCGCCTCACCATGTCAGGCACATCAACCACCCTCCCAGCACTATGTGTGAGGCAGAAGGAATGCAATGACCCATTTTCTCCCAATTTGGGCTTTCTTGTTGTTGTTCTTTTCTTGCTGCTTTTCTAATGCTCTAAGCAAGGGTAATAAGCCTCACTTGATAAAGGTCTTCTCGTTTGAGCAGCACTCTATGATCATGGTGGCCAGCTCCATCTCCTGACCATCGGGGATGCCCTGCAGATGGGTGGAAAAAAGGTGGTGCATGTGAGGAAGAGCGTGGAGGCCGGGTTGAGGTGGTTGGTTGGGCTAACCGGATGAGTGAGCAGGGTTTGGGGTGGGGCGGGCATGCGCCGTGCGGGTATGGTGACGGCAAACTTAGCAGGCGGGGTTAGTCATGCTGCCCACGTGGGTGGCCGCCACCCTTCCAAACCCCTCCATCCACAAGGCATGCCCCCGCTGTCACAAAAGGCACACCATACACGCTCCGCAGCAGCGGTTGAGACCCACCCACCATTTTGAGCAGCTTGTGTCCCGCCTCCTCAAAGTCCAGGGCCGACATGATGGTGAGGTAGATGGTGCGCCTCAGGTTCACCAGGTCCGTCTGCGTCTGGTCCTGGATCTGCTGCTGGGCGGCTGCGGGCAGGACAGCGGTGGGGTGGGGGTGGGGCTGGGGGGTTTGGGGGTGAGGGTATGCTTCATTTGGACGGACGCTGGAACGTTAGCAGTCCGCTGGCAGCTCTCACACCCAACGGCATGGCTGACCTCCTGACCAGAGCAGGCAGCCAGTGCAATAGCAGCGTCTGTCCCCGTGCAACATGCCAGCCGCGGTTGGTACCGTGCAGGACCCACCCATGGTGCCCATGTTGCAAGTCGTCCAACGTCCAAACCAAGCAGCAACCAATCAATTCCTTGCCTCCACCCAGCCCACCAGCCAAGCCCACCACCACTAGCCAGCCCGCACTGCCAAGCCAAACACCCACCTGCCTCCTCCTCGTCCTCGCTTTCCTCCTCACTGCTTTCCTCGTCGCTGCCACGTTCCCGTTCCTCGCCATCACTCTCATCCTCGTCCTCGTCCTGCAACAGCATGCACAGGATTGGGAATTGAATTAACACGACAGGGAACTGGAATGACACGATACAGGGAATGGGAGTCCATGCATGAAAGGGAATTCTGGTTGGTTATCAAGGCTGGGTCAAAAGAGGCAGCATACTCTACAAGGGCGCAAAAGTCATGGAAAGTGTCAACATGAAAGTGCCAGTCCGCCAGCCTGTCAACTCATCTACGAACCATACAAGGCACACGGCAGCCAGCCATGTGCTTGCCCGGCACTCCTGACCCTTTTGTTTGGATGGCCAAGCCATCCAAACAGCAGCAGCCAGCCAGCCAGCTACCAGACCACCACAACAAAACCAGCTAAGCCCAGCCAGCCAGCCAGCTACCAGACCACAACAACAAGCCAGCTAAGCCCAGCCAGCCAGCCAGCCAGATTCCTGCAGCCAGCCATTCACCGGCCAGCCACATCCAAGAAACAAGCATGCCAGCCAGCCAAACAGACAAGGCACTTGTAGCAGCACAGAGAGCGGCGCCTCACGTCTCCCAGTATCTCGCGTTTGATTGCGGCATACTCCTCCTCGTGCTGCCGGAACTCGGGGTCCTCCTTGAACACATCCAGGTGCATCTGCAGGGGTAAGCAACTAAGGGTGGGGTTGGGTGGGTGGATAATTTAGGGTTGGACCGAGCGAAGAACCAGACAGGAAGGGTATAGCTGTACATGGGGGAGGAACGGAAATGGCATCAAATGCCGATTCACTGCAACCGCCAATGTACATGATTGTTGTGCAGCTAGGCATCCCGTACCAAGCACACAAATATTCTGTGGAAGGAACGATAATCTAGTAGAGGGTGATATTCAACGTTCAAAACCTTAAGTTTCAGTTCCAGTTACCCACCTGCGGCTCCAGCTTGTCTTCCAATGTGACCTCGTGCGTGATCTGGTCGTCGGTCTCTACCAGCTCCAGCTCAGGGGGCACAGCCGGCTTGCTGCAGGAACATTTTTTTAGGGAGGGTGCGTGAACAGGGTGCTTGATTGATGAGGGAACGTGTGTGAATGAGATGAATGATGGAAGAGCCGTAAGTAGCATCTATGGCAAGCGTGGCAGGGTGGCTGAAAGCACATGTGGTAACAACCGGCTTTCCACAAATGGAAGGAGACAAGGAGAAAAATGTTAAAGGTCAGCAGGCAGGGCTGACCAGGCGGGATGCTCCCCAAGTTGCTGCCATGCTTGACCCAGCAAGCACAGTCCAACACAGCCGCTTACACATTCCCAGTGCCAGACGCGCCCCCCCACCCCACCCCACCCCACCCCCGCTGCTGCCATCCAGACAACTCACTTCTCCCAGTTGGCCTTGCGCAGCGCAAATAGCCCCTCCACGATGTACTGCGTGCGCGTCTCAACATTGCCCTCCTGCACTATCGTCCTGCACAATGACAAGAGGCCATGATGACACAATTCGGACGGCATCAAATGGAGAAAGGTAACTGGCACGATACTGAAGGGCGCACACAGGCAGGTCAGGGAAGAGAAGCCAAGGATGAAGGAGGGACGAGCGAGAGAAAATACACGGGCAGGTGAGGGAATACAACACATGGGATGGGAGATGGGCGAACGCGTGGATGAAGACACAGGCAGGCGACAGAGGATGATGTGGATGGCAGAGAGGGAAGAGCCAACTGCCCACGACATCATCCTGCCCAGCCGCAGGTTTCGCTGCGCAGCGAGGGTTGTGGAGTTCCAAGGATGCAGGCCAGCAGGCACGAATCCAATCCCCCAATTGCTTCCCCTCGTGGGCTGCGGTTCAAACATGACAGACCATGCGAGCGGCATAGCACCCACCTCATGCGGTCCATGATTGTCTGCAGGCCCGAGGGGGACAGGTCCTGGAGCAGGGGGCCCACCTGCAGAGTCAAGGGAACATTATTGGAGCAAGGGTTTGCTCAGCTGACAAATCAAGTGCCTTGCAAAAGGTGTGTCGGTTGGCATGAAGGCATGCAGACATGTACAACTCTAAACGCCTCGACACAGCAAGACAAGTTGCCATACCCTGAGAATGGAAGACGGGGAAAGTGCCCACCCTACACTGCACCTTGTCAACAGAACCCCAAATATAGACCAAATTTCCACCACACAATCAGCTACCACCCATAGATCAGATTCCCACCACACAGTCAGCTAACAAGAGAAAAATGCATTCATAAATAGTTCACACACGTGAGTATCAAGCAAGAAAGGAAAGCCTGCTGCACCCACCTCCTTAAGGAAGTCCACTGCCACCTCCACCCCGTCATCGCTGGGGCTCTCCAGCAGCAGCAGCAGGATCTCAAGCGGCAGCAGCTCGTGAACGACCTGGGTGAACAACGTGGATCGGGAAGGAGAGCGGGGAGCGTTTTTTTCTTAATAGAGATCGTAATTCCTATGCAGCAAGCAGTGAACAATCTGTACACGCAGCCCGGTACGACACAACAAATAGCATCACACACACTGACGGTGCATGCAAGCGTATCGGAGGCCATTGGGCACAAGATGCACAAGAGGCTGGCAGCCCAAGGCTCCTCTCTTCCAATTTCTCGTACATATGCATATGTCGTGACATATTTGCCGGCACGTCAAGGCCTGCCACAACTTGAAGAAGACTCCCAGCCCGCCCCACCCACCTGCTGGTTGGCCAAGTGCGCGATGAACTTGATGGCCGCCACGCAAACCGGCTTGTCGTTGCGCTTGTATGCACGCTTGAACTGCAAGGGTGATGAAAAACGGGCGTGCGTAAGCTTGGTACACAGTAACTGCTGTGTACTGCCTGCATAACCCTCCGCCTGCCCGTGGCACAGCTGTTGTGCCAGCAGGAAAGTCAGCCTCCCCCATGCACCACCTGTTAGCCTCCAGACTACAACCCTGATGTATGATCCCACACCAAGCCACAGAGGGCAAATTGCCACCCGACAATGGTATCGAGTGCTTCGTGGTGATGTTGAAGGATCAACAGCTGTTCGGAAAGTGAAAATCCGCACACCCAGTAGTTGCCACCATCAGCCAACCCAACTGTGTGACAACCCTGTGCAGCTGCAAACCCAGCAATTGCCGCTGTCACCACCACCCACCCACCTGTGTCACGACCCTGTGCAGCAGCAGCTCTCCGAGCTCCGGAAACTTAGTGTTCACAACAGCCAGCAGAGCAGCATACACTGCACCAGAAATATAAAGAAGGGAGGGAGTTTGAGCGGGCTCACAACAGCCAGCCAGGGCCGCATAAACTGCACCTGAAAAAGTAACAGCAAAAAGGACAGGAGGTCTGTGAGGCTAAGCACCAAGCAAAGGGTGGCAAATCGCAACCAAGCAATGCAGCTTGGTGTGTTTGCAACACCAGCTGGAAAGAAATCCGCAACAGAAAGTGACTGATGTGTGAGAACATCCAAGGGTAAGTGCACGCAAAAGGATGAATCCTGTCCATGTTTGCAGCACGAGGGCTGCCAAAGCCAACAAAGAAGGACGGCCGCCACTGCCCCCGCCGCACCTGGTGTGAATGCCGGCGACGCCATCTGACTCTTCATGATGGAACGGCAGAACAGCCCTCGGCCACGGATCAAGTTTTCGCTGAACACCTGCACACGTGGGTGACGACAGGGGGCACACATGCAGGGATGACTGATCACGCCCACAGCTGGAAAGTGGCACAGCAACGGCGAAGAAGGGGCCTTAGGGCCGAACGAAGAACAACCCACAGGGCAGTGCTGCAGCTCGAGCACTTTGACTTGCTTGCGATCGCAATCCAGCAGCATATTTGGAATAGTGTTCCCCGCAATGCATAACAGGCAGGACACATACTGTACTGCAGCTTGCTGTGCGGCAGTATAGCAGCATCGTGGGCTGCTGCCACAAGTCGATCATCTAGGGGGCCTTGCCGCAACCAACACACAGCACAGCACCCACCTCAGGCAGGATGTGCTTGATGTTTGATGCGTTGACCTTGTTGACCAGACCGTTAATGGACTTACGCAGCGCATCCCATGTCATGCGCTGGTACTGCAGTACAGGCGGCAGTACGGGCAGCGCACACGAGATGAGGGGTCACGGCCAAGCGCAGACACGCGGGGTTTTTGCACGTTCATAAAGTCACCAAAATATCGCGCCAAACAAGCATGGCAGCAGCCGCATAATCAAGATGAAACAAAGAGAAGCACACAAGGTTTGACGACATTGATGACAAAGGAGGGGTTTGAAGTGCCTTAAAGTGCGGCCAGTTGCCAGATGTGCAGTGGCTGTGGGTGTGCTGTGCTGCAGTATCCTGCTGTGAGGAATCTAGCAGTGCAGTACGGTGCGGTACGACTTGCAGTACGGTACCTGCAGGCTGTTAGAAACACCCACCTGCGCCGACTCTCTGTCAGCCGCCTCCGCCATCATCTGCGCCAGCTTGAAGGGCGGGATGTACACCCCTCCCGCTGGACCAGCAGCCAGCGGTTTGCGCTCCCGCGGCTCGGGAGCAGCAGCTGCTCCTGGGGCACCCTCAGCAGGGGCCTGCTGGCCTCCTGCGGCTTCGCCTCGGTCCCCAGCCTGCCTGCCATCTGCAACGGCGCCAGGCCCGTTGCGAGCCCTGTCGCCGTCTAGGTCACGGTCATCACGATCGAAGCGGCGGCGGGGTGGGGACCGGCCGCGGCGAGGTGGTGAGAAGCCGCGGCGTGGCGGCGAAGGCCTGCGGCGTGGTGGCGAGAGCCTACGCCGGTCACCCCAGCGCCCGCCATCCCGCCCGCCATCCCGCCGCCAGTCGCCGCCGCCCCCGACCCGGCGGTCATCGCCTCGCCTCCAGCGCTCCCTGCTGCGGCTGCGGCTGCGCCCGCCCCTGCCACGATCACCCCGGCTGCGGGAACGGGGCCGCCTGTCACGGCTTCTGCTGCGGGAGCTGGAACGCTTGTCTCTGCTGCGGCTCCTGCTGCTGCTGGGACTCCTGCTCCTGCTGCTGCTGGCACCCCTGCGCAGCAGTACATGGAATACAACTTCTATTTCACAACAAGGCCACAGTTGGGTAAACAAGGCCATACAACCCCCC